>CM075432.1:12522888-12537888 GCA_037832385.1 Rhizophora apiculata | reverse complement strand
AGTGGATTGTTAGTATGAAAATATTGAGTTATTGCTACATTTTCCATTGCTTAAGGGGATGTTCAAAAGCATTTTATTTACAATTTTCTCTTATATTTGTGGAGGAGACTTTTAGGATTAATTAAACTTTTACCCTAAAGAATTTGAAGAGTTTTTTTTTTCTAAGTTCTATATGTCTTTGGTGGATTCCTTTGAATGGTGACTTAACTTTAGCATTTTTGTATAACTTAAGTGGATTCCCTAAAAGTGGTGAGTGTAACCAACCTTGTATCTCTAAGGTGGTGGAGTTTCTCCTGTATCCTTAAAGTGAAAGTTAGAGTCGAATCCTTTTCCCATATCAAGTTTGGTATCAAAGCCTTGGTTTTCATGGCTCATCATGGACAACGTATTACAAGTCAATATAGAGTTAATAGTGATTGTGAGATGGATGAATTGAGGAGACAACTTCATGAACTCTAGCAACGCTTGAATCATTATGAAGGAATGCATGATCATGGTGATGTTTCTTCTAATGCTACACATGAGAACCCATTTTCTGATGATTATCAAGAATCAAGTATTGGCTCCTCTTCTTGTCACTCTTCTATAAGAAGGAATCATTGTAACTTCAAAGACTTTGACAAGAAGAATGAAATTCCCAAGTTTAAAAAAAAATGCAACCTATCAGAGTTTTTGGATTGGGTGAATATTGTTGAAAGTATTTTTTTGAGTGTATGGAATTTCTTAAGGATAGCAAGGTAAAGTTGGTGGCCTTAAAACTTAGGAAGTATGCCTCTTTATGGCAGGAGAATTTGAAGAAATAAAGAGATCAAAAGGGAAGAAGAAAAATTAGAACATGGGAGAAAATGAAGAAGGAGTTGGAAGGGAGATTTCTACTTGAGGATTATTGAATAGAGATATTCATAAAAATTCATTCTCTTGAGCAACAACTAGAATGAGTGTGGAGGAATATACTATGAAGTTTGAACAATTCATGATGAAGGGTGATGTAGTTGAACCAGAAGAGCAAGCTATTACTCAATACTTAAGAGGCATGAAAAAGGGAGATTAGTGATGTTGTTTGATTGTAACCATATTGGTCTTTCAATGATGTAAGAAAGCTTTCTTTGACTATTGAAAAGCAATGGAAGGAGATTCGAAAGGTAGCTCAAAAAGCATCCATTAGAACTTTTTCTTCAAACTGAGAGAGTGGCTTGAATTCAAGGTCATACTCTTTAACCAAGTCTTTTGATTACAAATAAGCTAGTTCTTCCAATAACTACTCAAGAAGATGCTTTAGATGCCAAGGCTATGGGCATATTGCTTATGAATGCCCAAATCATAGAGTTGTGACATTGGTGGATGAAGATGTTGAAGAGGATGACAAAGAGCTAAGAGTCCCTATTTATAATGAAGAAGTTATCTACGATGATTAGGAAGAAATGCTTGTGATTCAAAGAAGTTTGGATGTCACTCCTAAGTAAGAAAAAAAGAGTGGCTGTGGGAAAGCATCTTTCATACTAAGTGCACTTCTCATGGCAAATTTTGTGACCTCATTATTGATAGTGGAAGCACTTTTAAGGTGGTAGCAACAAATATGGTGAGAAGCTAAGCATGGAAACTAAGGAGCATCCTCCCCCTTGCAAAATACAATGGATTCACAAAACATACTTATAGAATTTCTTATTAGGCAAAACTATATAGATGAATTATGGTGTGATGTTGTTCCCGTGGATGTTACTCACTTGCTATTAGGTAGAACATGATTATATGATAGGAAAGTAGTTAATGATGGCTACAAAAACACTTACCCATTTATGAAAGATAATGCTAGAATTGTTTTAGTTCCAATGAAACCAGATCTTGTTATTAAGTTTGCAAAAGGGGAGGTGAATACTTTACATTTTGGCAATTTGATTGAAAAGATGTTTTTAAAAGATAATGAGATGTATGGTATTTTACTTGTGGAAAAATCAATTGCTTAATTAAGGGGACATAATCCACTGGTTCAACCTTTATTAGAAGAATTTATAAATGTTGTATCGAAAGAAACACACCCTAACCTTTAATGACAAATATTAAGCACCAAATTGACCTACTTCTAGGCTTTATCATCTCAAACAAAGTAGCTTATTGCATGAATCCTAAAGAACTTGAAGAATTGTAGCAACAAGTTAAGGATCTAATAATCTAGGGATATATGAGAGAAAGCATTAGTCCAAGTGCTTTTCTAGTCCTTTTAGTACCCAAGAAGGAATGATCTTAGCGTATATGCACAAATAATAGTCAACAACAAAGTTACTATCAAGTACATATTTCTTATTCATGAGTATTCATTTGAAAGCTTTGGATGTGTAATTTCACACAATCAAGAACATAAAGAGTCAAGTTTTCCATGATTAGCCATCAGGATAGTCCAAAGTCAGGATTAGCATTTAATGGCTTGTTGAGTGGGTGGTTGCAAGGGGATGTTCCAAAGCCTCTTATTTATAGTTTTCCTTTCTATTTGTGGAGGAGACTTTTGGGATTAATTAACTCTTACCCTAAGGAATTTGAGGAGTTTTCAGCTAAGTTTTGTATCTCTATGTTGGAGAGTTGTGACTGAACCTTAGTATTTATGTATCTATTAAGTGGATTCCTTAAGAGTGATGAGTGAAACTAGCCCCATATCTCTAAGGTGATGAAGTTTCTCTTGTATCCTTAGAGTGAAAGTTATAGTCAAATTATTTTCTTGTATCAATCTACAAGAGAAAATTTTTTCTCTTGTTATTATAGCTAAGGTACAAGAAATAAAGAAAATAATAGAATCACTAATATGTTTGGGAATTCCTATTACCTTATGGAATAAGAATGAACATATTGCTAAACTACCATATGAGCTAGACTTTCATGAAATTCAAATTTCAACAAAGGCTAGACCCATTGCTATAAGCCCTTCACTTTTAGAAATATGTAAAACAAAGATACAAGAACTCCTTAAGAAAGGACTTATTTGGTAAAATACAAGTCCTTGGAGTTGTCTTGCATATTATGTAGAAAATAATGTAGAATTGGAATGAGGTGTTCCCAAATTAGTCATTAACTATAAACCTTTAAATAAGGCATTACGATGGATTAGGTATCCTATACCTAATTAGCTTAATCAACTTTATGAAACTAAGATATTTTCAAATTTTGATATGAAATTTGGTTATTGGAAAATCTAGATCAATGAGAAAAATAGATATAAAACAACATTTACAACTACTTTTGAGTATTAGGAATGGAATGTCATGCCTTTTTGATTTAAAAAAATGCTCTTTTTGAATTTCAGAAGATAATGAATGAAATATTTAATACTTATTTTGCATTTATAATTGTTTATATCAATGATGTGTTGGTTTTTTAGTAATACCATCAAACAACATTTTAAACATCTACATTTATTCATTAATGTAATGAAAAGGGCAAGATTGGCTACTTTGGCAGAAAAATGAAGCTATTTCAAACCATAATTTGTTTCCTTGGTCACTTCATAGAAAATGGTTTTATTATTCCTATTAATAGATCATTTGAGTTTGTCTTAAAATTTCTTAATGAAATTTGGGACCAATAACAATTACAAAGATAAAATCTAGAGTTAAAAAACTCCCTTGTTTGTATTGAAACAAATCTTTGTTAGATGATAAGGAATATCATCTACTTTTGATTTTAACATTAAGTTTATATAAGAAAATTCCAATTCTCTTTCCAATTTTCTAGCTTATGAATTTTTGCAGGGAAAGTTGCATGAGCAAATGCCCACTCATGCAAGGGCTACAATCCCCAACAAAGTTAGTTATTTCACTGGCAAAAATGCATCCGAAAATTCAAATTTCAATGTTGATAAACTTCTTGATGACACTTATGAGCATGCTCTAAACAAAGGGTTAACTTGTCCATTAATTCCAATATATATGGGTTATTTTTGTCCTCTTGAGAATAATTATGCTTAGCTTCTACTTAATAAGGTAGCATGCTTTTATCTTAAGGGTGAAATCTATCCTTATATTTGACTTAAAAATTATTTATGCTATCAACAAATTATATATGAGATAGGATCTGTGGTTATTCAACCCATCGAAAGGGGTTTTGAAACTTTTTAAATTCACCTTATGATATTCATACAGTTTATATAACAGGTAAATGAAGTTTCATGAAAATTCAAAAACAATATTTTTTAATACAAAACCTCATATTTTAGTTTTTATTTAAATCAAAGAAAAAATTATTCAAATTTATGATATTTTATTTTAATTTCTACAATTTTTTATAAAAGTTATTTCAAATTTACTAAAAAAGTAATGTTTTTAAGTATAAAACCCTAAATTTTAATAATTATTTAAATCACCCAAAATGTTTTTAAAATTTATAATGCTTTATTATAATTTCTCCAATTTCTTTAAAAAGTTACTCTAAATTTACAAAAAAATAATAATAATAATAATAAAAGAGACTATATTTGAATGAAAAATAAATAGAGTAATTCATTTTTTATTCTAACTTTTATTTAAATTCAATATCTTTTTATATAATTTATATAATTTAAATATTATATTACTCAACATTCATAAAAAAAAATGAAAAACGACATTTTTTAATACAAAACTTAAAATTTTAACAATTGTATAAATTAATCTAAATGTTAAAAGTATTTTATGGTAATTTCTACAATTTTAATAAAAAATTACTTTAAATTCATCAACAAATAAAATAGATTATATTTGTATAAAAAATGATTAATTTAAATAATTATATTTTTTATTTTAACCATTAATTAAATTTAAATTTTTATTATATCATTTACACAATTTAAATAGTATGTTACTTTACATTTATGAAAAGTAAAAAATATAATTTTTTTAAGACAAAACTCCATATTTTAGAAGTTATTTATATCTAATTAAATGTTATTTATATTTACAATTTTTTATTTTAAATTTTGTAATTTCAATCAAAGTTTAATCTAAATTCACCAAAAAATAAAATAAACTATTTTTAAATTTTTAAAAAAAGAATAATTTAAATAATTTTATTTTTTATTCTAACCATTATTTAAATTTAAATTATTTTTATATTATTTAGATAATTTACTTAACAGATTAGTCAATATTCATGAAACGTTAAAAAAATGTCATTTTTAATATAAAACATATATCAAATTAAATATCATTCAAATCTATAATGTTTTATTATAATTTATATAATTTCAATAAAAAATTATTTTAAATTTATCTAAAATTAAAATAGTTCTTATTTGAATTAAAAATAACTAATTTGAGTAATTCATTTTCTATTTTACTGATTATTCAAATTTAACATTAATCACAAGAATAATGACATTATGACTTCACACTTAATATCAATTGAATTTCATTAAATAAAGGAGTAATTGATCTTAATTATGTTACATGTAGGTATTAATTGGTTCAATTCTAAGTGAATGAAATTGTCTCTTCATTTCTTGCTAATAAGATTTCTCTTTTCGTTAGAAGGACTCATTCACACAAACTAATCAAGAAGTTAAAAATGGTGCACGTATCAAATATTAAATTAATTACGAGAATCAAGACATTATAACATCATATTCTAAATCCATTGAATTTTATCAAATAATTGAGTAATTATTCTTGATTGTCTTTACTTGTAGGTTTTGATTGGTTAAATTCTAGTAGAATGAAATTATCTATTCATTTCTTACTAAAAAGATTTCTCATTTAGTTGCAATGACAACTCATTCACGAAAACTATTTATGAAGTGAAAAATGGTGCATGCATCAAAAAATAAATTAATTATAAGAATAATGACATTATGACCACACACTATAATTATGTAGTATTTCATTAAATAAAAGAGTAATTTATCTTAATAGCCATTACTTATAAGTATAGAATGGTTTAATTCTAAAACATCACACTTTAAATCTATTGAATTCCATCCAATAATGGAGTAATTGATTTTTATTATCTTTTCTTACAAGTATTGAATGGTTAAGTTTTAAGAGAATGAAATTATATCATCATTTCCTATGAACATGATTTCTCTGTTAGTTGTAAGGATATGTTCACACAAATTGATTATGAAGTCAAAATTTGTGGTGCATGCACAATACATCAAATTAACCACAAGAATGATGATATTTTGACATCACACTCTAAATTCATTAAATTCCATCAACTAATAGAGTAATTAATCTTGATTGTCCTTACTTACTAGTATTGAATGGTTTAATTCTTGGAGAATGAAACCACCTCATCATTTTTTGCAAAAATGATTTCTCTTTTATTATTAGACCTATCAATAAAAGATTATACTAAATTTACAAAAATGTAAAATTAATCATATTTGAATAAAAAAACCACCAATTTAGTTGACTACATTATTTTCTCTAGTAGTTTTTCAATTTTAATTCTTTTTATATTATTTATATAATTTAAATAATAGGTTAGTCAATATTTATTAAAATTTGAAAAATGATATTTTAGTTACTACTTAAATCAAATCTAATATTATTCAAATTTATAATTTTTTATTACAATTTTAGTAAAAAATTATTCTAAATTCACTAAAAAGTTAAATATATCCTATTTAATTAAAAACAACTAATTTAAATAATTGTACTTGTTATTTAAATTTAAATTCTTTTTATATTATTTACACAATTTAATTAATAGGTTTGTCAAAATTCATGAAAAGTCAAAAAAAAATCACATTTTTTGAATATAAAAACACTTACTTTTAGTAGTTACATAAATCAAAATAAAAGTTATTCAAATTTATAATCTTTTATTGTAATTTTTATAATTTTAGTAAAATATTATTCTAAATTCACCTATAAGCAAAATAAACTTAATTTGGATAAAAAAAGAGATTAGTTTGAGTAATTTATTTTCCATGCTAACCATTATTCAAATTTAATGACTTTTTATATATTTATAAAATTTAATTATTAGATTACTTAATATTCATTAAAAAGTAAAAAACATTATTTTTGAATACAAAACTCTCAAATTTAGTAATTATATAAATCAATTCAAATGTTATTTGAATTTAAAATTTTTACTATAATATTTGCAATTTTAGTTGAAAGTTATACTAAATTCACGAAAAAATAAAATAAATCATATTTGAATAAAAAAATAATTGATTTAACACTACTTTGAGTAAAATAGATCATAAAAAAATGATTGCATTTTTTATTTTAATGTTTATTTAAATATAAATTCTTTTTTATTAATTACATAATTTAAGTAATAGATTAATCAATATTTATAAAAATTATAAAAATGGCAATTTTTTAATACAAATTATCAAAGTTTAGTTTCTGTTTAAATTAAATCAAATATTATTCAAATTTATAATCTTTTATTATAATTTTTATAATTTCAGTAAAAAATTACTTTAAATTCACTATAAATCCAAATAAACCCTAATTGAATAATAAATAATTGATTTAACTAATTGTACTTTTTTTTTCTAACCATTATTCAAATTTTAATATTTTATATTATTTACACAATTAAATTAATAGATTAGTCAACATTAATGAAAAGTAAAGCCTCACATTTTTGAATATAAAACTTTAATTTTGAGTAGCTAATTAAATCAAATTAAATGTTATTTAAATTTATAATAATTTATTTTCCTATGTAAAAGGATATTCTAAATTTATTAAAAAGTAAAATAAATCTTATTAAAGCAAAAAAAATTGATTTAAGTAATTTATTTTCTATTCCAATTATTATTTAAATTTAATATCTTTTTTTGTAATTTACATAATTTAAGCATTAAGTTTCCCCAAATTCATAGAAAAATAAAAAACAATATTTTTAAATACAAAATTCAAGATTTTAATAATTATATAAACTAATTCAAATGTTATTCAAATTTAAATTTTTTTATTCTAATTTTTGTATTTTTAGTAAAAAATTAATCTAAATTTACCAACAAATAAAGTAGATTATATTTAAATAAAAAATCAATTTAATTAATTACATTTTTTATTTTAACCATTATTCAAATTTAAATTCTTTTCATATTATCTACACAATTTGAGTGATAAGTTACTCAACATTCATGAAAAGTAAAAAATGACATTTACTATACAAAACCTTATATTTTAGTAACTACTTATATCAAATTAAGTGTTTTTCAAATTTACTTTCTTTAATTTTAATTTCTATAATTTACATAAAAGGTCACTCTAGATTCATCAAAGGACTAATTTATCTTGATCATCTTTCCGTGCAAGCAAATGATTGATTCAATTCTAGGTGAATCAAACTATCTCTTTATTTCTTGTTAATAAAATTTTTCCTTTCTTTGCAAGGACGCATTCACACAAACTGAATATGAAGTTTGTTGTTCCCACAGCCTTGTATGGGTTGTAATTATTGTCAATTAGGTTTAAGTGTACAAGAAAGTAAAGCCACATGGAAGGGCAAGAAGGTAAAAGCCACATAGAGGAGCAAGAATGTAAAAGCCACATGGAAGGGCAAGACAGTAAATTCGCTGCAAGTAAGCCCTATTAGGGTGTCATGAAGGAGTATATAAAGGCCATTGGAAGACAACAAAAAGACCGATCAGTTATTGAGAAAAATGGACAGAAAACCTAGGCACACCACTAGCAAGAAAGAGAAACTCGTGAGGAATGACACACCACCGGCAATCTGAGCAGATCAGCACACCACCGGCACACCAGCGGTCGGTAATTGAGTAGATTGGCACACCACCAGCACAGCAGCGGTCGGCAATTGAGCAGATCGGCGACAGTGTGAGACCAGAGAGATCCGGCTGGGATGGCAGAAAGATCTGGCTGGGACAGTGAAGAGATCTGGTGACGGTGAGAGGTCTGGCAGAAAGAGATCTGGTCGACGGTGAGAGGTCCGGCAGAAAGAGATTCGGTCGACGGTGAGAGATCCGGTAGAAAGAGATCCGGTCGACAGTGAGAGGTCCGACAGAAAGAGATTCGGTTGATGGTGAGAGGTCCGGTAGAAAGAGATTTAGTCAACGATGAGAGATCCGGCAGAACAGGGGCTGGACAGAAAAATAGAAACCAGAGATCCGGTCAAAGGTGAGAGATCCGGCAGAATAGGGGCTGTACAGAAAAACTGAAATGTGAGGCGAGCCGTGAGACAAAGAGACGAGTGAGATCGTGAGACAGTGAAAGTAAGAGCTGTGTGAGACAACCTAGAGAAGGAATTCGGCGAAGTATCGAAAAGAACTCAACGTATTTCCAGATTTCTTCAAGCGAGGTTAGAGAGCGTTGTAGTGAACTTCTAAGTGGCAGTGGAGCAGCCTTTCAATTCAACAGAGGAAGACAAGCTAGAAGAAGGGTAGACATAGTAAGTGACACTCTTTGTATTGTACTTGCTTAGTATTTGCAATAGTGAAAGGAGCCAGAGGATTAAGACATCCATTGTAACTGGAATTATCAAGTATAGTGGATGGTCTCGGTAAGGGAGAGTCCCGACCACCGTGGATGTACGTAACATTGACGGAACCACGTAAATCTTGTGTGTCCTTAATTTGCTTTACATTCTGTGTTTTGAATTGAGTTGTGAATGCAGCTAAAGTATCAGCCAACCCATAACCTAACGAAGGCCTAAACAAGAACATCTGAATTGTCTATTAGGCAAGGTGTCTGAAAGGTGACTTTGGGGACTATTGTGATTGGTAGGTAGCAATAGATCTACCTTAGTCTAGTCTGAGAAAGAGTTCCTTTTTAAGAAGAGGTTGAAGTTGTTCACTTACCTGTGAATTGCAAATTGTGGTGATATTGATTCACCCCCCTCTCAGTATCACAAACTAGTAGATCCTAGGGAGAAGTCGGGAACTTTAATTGGTATCAGAGCATAGGTTCACCAGTTTGAAGCTTAATAGCTTTGTATACTAGTTTGAAGGGATCTAAAAGTTTGACTTTTTCAGCATATTGAGAAATGGAAGCCGGTACCAGCACTAGCACCACTTACAACAAGAAGGTTCCAATCTTCAACGAAACCAACTATCATATGTGGAGAGCAAGAATGCAAGTGGTATTTGCAACCATGGGCATGAACGTGGTGAAATGTGTACAAGAGGGTTTTGTGGCTCTGGAAGAAGGTAAAGACCCAACCCCAGAGGAGTTAAGGCAATTTGAGATAAATGGGAAGGCCTCAAATGTCATCATTTCAGCATTGATAGATGCTGAGTATGCTATAGTTATGGACTGCAAATCTACCAAGGAGATATGGGACAGATTGTAGAAAGTCTATGAAGGTGATGGTAGAATGAAGGAGGCTAAGCTTCAAGTGTTCAAGGAGAGATATGAATCTCTCAGAATGCAGAAGAATGAGATAGTTCAAGAGTTCTTCACTGGGTTATTGACACTGTAAACGACCTAAGAAGTCATGGGAAGAACAAGAAAACTCATCGATTGTGAAGAAAATTATGAGAATTCTACCTGAGAGGTTTGCCTCAAAGGTGGCAGCCATAGAGGAGAGTAGAGATCTCAATTCTATGTCTCTACATGATTTTCAGTGTAATCTCATTGCATATGAGATGAGAATAAAGTCAACTGAGAGCTCCTCAATGTCAAAGGTATCAAAGGAGGCAGCTTTCAAAGCTATGAAACACTTGAAGATAAAAGAAGAGGAAGAATCATCCAGTAAGGATAATGATGAGGAAGAAAGTGAAGGTGCATTATTGGCTTACTTCACAAGGAAATTCAAAAAGGGGTCTAAGAAAGGAAAAGGACAGTTGTCCTTGAGATGTTATTTTTGTGGGCAAACTGGACACTTTGCTTCTCAGTGCAAAGTGAAACTTGATGATAAAGATGAGGATGGTGATGATGAGCAAAATTCAAGACGGAGAAGATCATCATTCAAATTAAAGAAGTCCAATAAGAAGATTGCCAACCGACAGAGGAAGACGAGAGGCTCACTCAAGAGTTATGTGAGTCAAACAAAAGAAGCTGATGAGGAGGATGATGAAGACTCATCAGATGAGCATGTCTTTATGGCATCAGCACAAGATTACTCAACCTCTGAAGAGGAAGAGGAAGTTGATGAAGAAGAGCCAGATCTTGAAGCTGAGCTGGAAGCAGCTTCAAAGGAGATAATCAGAAGGGGAAAAACCATAAAAAGGTTAGAGGCTCATATAAAACAAGTTGAAGCAAAGTCTGAGGAAGCTGAAAGTCAAAACGATGAAATAAGGGTTGAGCATATTGACTTGAAGAGAAGATTTGAGGAACAGATCAAAATATGTGAAGACCTTACAGTAAAGCTTGGCTCAAGGGCTTCAAAAATTGAAGAAATGGAGAAAGAGTTGCTGAGACTTCAGCAACAACTCAAAAGTAGTAAAGAGAACTTGCAGAAGCTTGAAATGATAGGAGAAACAAGTTCTAAAAAAGGAGAGAAGAATGTGGAGAAAGTGCAGCAATCTGAGGCTGCATTGGCTAAAGAAAATAAGAATATGTCACAGAAGTTGAAAGAGAAGGTTGTGACTCAGAAGAAGATAGCTGAGAATAAAGAAGATCTGAAGAAGCAACCTAGGGTGGCAAACAAGAAGGAAGAAAAGAAAGTTAGGCAGCAGAGCGCTACGGCTGAACAGAAGAAGGAGAAGAAGGTGATTGAAATGGAAGTCACACAAGCAAAGAAGCCAGCTACTTTGCCTACACAACAAGTGATGAACAAAAGAAGACAAGCAGTGATCAAACCCAAGAAGAGGCAGTTTCAAGGTCATTGCCTTTATTGTGGAGTTTGGGGTCATAAGGCGAGTAACTGCTGGTGGAGAAGGCCAGTATATGTCTCCAACTTGAGAAGATACGATGCTGCATACAGGGGGAGACAATACATAATTCAAAAGAGAACACTTGTCATGAGTTCTTGCACATACTGTAAAAGGCAAGGACATGCTAACAAGGATTATTGGTGGAAGCCCAAACCAGTGGTTTCAAAGAACAAGTTTACTTTATTGGCAGACTTGGAACATTGTGAAAGGTATGGGCAGGATGGCCATAATGCCAAGAGATGCATGACACTTCTCCCTGAGCAAGAGAAGGCACTTAATGGGACAATGAAAACAAGCGGTGCAGTCAAAGATGAGAAAAAGGAGAAAGCTATCTTCCAGCCAGTTCAAAAGAAGGAATATAAAGCTAAAAGGGAGGTGGCTAATATAGCTAAAATTACACTCAAAGCTGACTGCAAGGATAAGCAGTGGACCTTGATAGTGGATGCATTTTGCACATGACGGGAGACAAGAGTAAATTATCAAAGCTAAACAAATCAAGAGAAGGCAGAGTCAAGTTTGACAATGATGATTCACTCAACATCAATGGTTAGGGGTCAGTAAAAATTGGAAGAGGAAAGCTGAAAGATGTTCTGCACGTTGAAGGACTCAGATATAATTTAGCATCTGTCAGTCAGTTATGCAACGAAGACCATAAGGTAATATTCACAAAAATAGGTTGCCAGGTAAAGAGTAAAGAAGGCAATACTGTTGCAGCCAGGAAGAGAACAGTTGGAAATTTATATGTGATTGATGAGGACAAGACAAGCAGCTGTTTACTCACCAAAGAAGAAGAAAATCAACTCTGGTATAGGAGGCTGGGACATTTGTCACAGAAGAACATGAGGAAGTTGACCACTACTCATGCAATCAAAGATATTCCTGACCTTAGGAGAGAGAAAGAGTATGTTTGCTCAGCATGCTCTAAAGGAAAACATGTCAGAAAGTAATATAAAACCAAAGAGTTCAGTTCTGAAGCAGTGCTTAACATTGTGCATACTGATTTATGTGGGCCAATGAGAACAAAAGGGTTGAAAGGTGAGAGGTACTTCATCTTGTTTGTTGATGATTATTCTAGAAGAACCTGCATCATGCAACTCAAGCATAAGTCAGAAGTTCTGAATTGATTCAAGAGATACAGAAGATTGGCTGAAAATGAGAGTGGAAAGAAGATCAAAGTATTGAGGTCAGATCAAGGCACTGAATTTACAAATGAAGCTTTTGAAGATTACCTTAAGAAGCATGGTATTCACCATCAAATGGCAGCAGTAAGAACACCTCAACAGAATGGGGTGGTAGAGAGGAAGAATAGAGCTGTGGTTGAAATGGCAAGAACTCTACTACTAAAATTTAAACTTCACACAAGATTTTGGACAGAAGCAACATTTACAGCTGTGCACCTACTGAACAGAGTTCTACTAAGGCCAAATACTGATAAGACTCCATATGAGTTATAGAGTGGGAAGAAGACAATAGCCAAGTATTTCAAAGTCTTTGGCAGCCCATGTTTTGTGAAGAACAAGGAGCAAAACTTGGGAAAATTCAACGTTAGGTCTAATAAAGGCATCTTTGTGGGATACTCAGTAGGGACAAAAAGTTACAGAGTTTTCCTGCATAAGTTGGGAAAAGTGATCACTACCAGTGATGTAAGAATAGATGAGAACTGAAAAACAATGCAGAATGGAGAAGCTAAGGACAATGAAGAAGATGACTTCAATGTAGATGAAGAATCAAACCAACCTGAAGAAAAGGAGCAAAAAGTAAGTTCAGACTCAGAGAAGAGTAAGTTTGAAGATAAAGAAAGAGATCCTCTCGCAACTAAAACGGTGCAAGGAAGAAGGACAAAGAAAACATGGACTAGTGCTCATCAAGGAGATCAGATCATAGGTGACCCATCAGCAAGAGTTACAACAAGAAGAAGAATTGTGGGAGCTACTGCTTTACTCTCACAAGTTAAACCTAAATCTGTTGAAGAGGCTATTCAAGACAAAGCCTAGGTCAAAGCTATCAATGAGGAGCTGGATCAAATTGAGAAGAATGATACATGGGAGCTAGTTCCAAGACCCACTAATAAGAATGTCATAGGAACAAAGTGGGTGTTTAGGAATAAACACAATGAAGATGGCAAGGTGGTGAGGAATAAGGCCAGACTGGTTTGCAAAGGCTACACTCAGATAAAAGGGGCAGATGTTGATGAAACTTTTGCACCAGTAGCAAGGTTAGAAACTATCAGAATATTCTTAGCTTTGGCAACACACAAGAGGTATAAAGTATCTCAGATGGATGTGAAATCTGCCTTTCTGAATGGGCTCCTGAAAGAAGAAATGTATATTGAACAACCCGATGGAGTACAAATCAGTGAGAATGAAACACATGTGTGCAAGCTAAAGAAAGCCTTGTATGGTCTCAAGCAAGCTCTAAGAGCATGGTATAGTAGGCTAGATGCGTACTTGAGAAGGTTGAACTTCAGAAGAGGAACAGTTGATAATAACCTGTATGTGTTCAACTCAGAGAAAGGCCAGTTGATAACCATAGTATATGTAGATGACATCATCTTTGGAGGGGATCACTCTGAGCTATGCCAAGATTTTGCACAGAAGATGAGTGAGGAATTTGAGATGTCTTTGATTGGAGAAATGACGTACTTTCTTGGATTATAGATAAAGCAGTGTGAAGAAGGTATCTTTATTTCTCAGACAAAATATGCCAAAGAGATGCTAAAAGGTTTGGGATGAAGGATAGCAGATCTATCAGTACCCCTATGACAGTGGGCTACAAGTTAACAAAAGATCAGGAGGGAAGGAGTATAAGCCCTGCATAGTACAGGAAGATGATGAGGAGCCTTCTATACGTTACGGCATCAAGGCCTGATCTTATGCAAGCTGTGTGCACTGCCAGCAGATTCCAAGCTGATCCTAAGGAGTCTCATATGTTGGTAGTGAAAAGAATCCTAAGGTATCTTAAAGGAACACTAGAAATGGACTTGTGGTATCCAGCCATGGATTTTATTAAACTACAAGCATACACTGATGCAGACTAGGCAGGAAGTATAGATGATAGAAAATCAACCAGTGGCTACAGCTTCTACTTGGGTTTAAAGTGTATTGCATGGTTAAGTAGAAAGCAAAACAGGTAGCTTTGAGCACAGCTGATGCTGAGTATATGGCTGCTTGTGCAGCATGTACACAGGTGATATGAATGCTAAGATAATTGGTAGACTTAGGTGTTGAAGTGAA
>CM075432.1:12256790-12522388 GCA_037832385.1 Rhizophora apiculata | reverse complement strand
TGTTATTCTTGTGATTAAATTAAAGCTTGGTGCCTGTACCACAAATTTTAACGTCATAATCAGTTTGTGAGAATAAGTCCTTGTAACTAAAGGAGAAACCTTATTTGCAAGAAATGTAGAGACAATTTCATTCTCCTAGAATTAAAACATTCAATGTCACTAAGGAAAAACAGTCAAGATCAATGATTCCTTAGTTTGATTGAATTCAATGGATTTAGAGTGTGATGTTCTAGAATTTAACCATTCAATTCCTACAGGTAAAGACAATCAAGATCAATTACTCCTTTATTTTATGGAATTTAATGGATTTAAAGTTTGTTGTCATAATCTCATTATTATCATCATTAATTTAATATTTGGTGAATGCCCCATTTTTAACTTCATAAATAGTTTGTGTGAATGATTCCCTTGCAAGAAAAGTAGAAATCTAGTGAGCAAGAAATGAAGAGACAGTTTCATCTAATAGAAAACCCTATTATGCATGTTTTGTTTACCCTTACCTTAGTTCCTTTGTGAATCCATTGCATTTTGTAAGGGTGAGGATGCTTTTTAGTTTTCAGACTTAGCTTCTCCACCATTTTTGTTGCTACTACATTAGAAGTGCTTCCATTATCAATAATGAGGTCACATAATTTTTCCATGAGAAGTGCACCTAGTATGAAAGGTGCTTTCCTACAGCCACTCATTTTCATCTTGCTTAGAAGTGATGTTCAAACTTCTATGAATCATAAGCATTTCATCCTTATTAATGTAGATAACTTCTTTATCATAAATAGGGTCTCTTAACTTTTCTTCATTCTCTTCAACATCTTCCTCCACAAAAGGCCACAACTCTGTGATTTAGGCATTCAGAAGCAATATGCACATAGTCTTGGAATTCAAACCATCTTTTTGAGCTCTTATTGGAAGAACCAACTTGTTTGACAGCTTTGGAAGCACTTTTGTCACCAAAAGGCTTGGTTAAAGAGTGTAGCCCTGAACTCAAACCACTTCCTCAGTTTGAAGAAAAAGTTTTAATGGCTAATTTTGGAGCAGCCTTTTGGACCTCCTACCTTAGCTTTTAACAATTAAAGCAATCATTCTTACATTGTTGAAAGACCAATATGGTTGCAATCAAACAACATCACCAATCTCCCTTTTTAGGCCTCTTAAGTATCAGGCAATAGTTTGCTCTTTTGGTTTAACCAAATCACCCTTCATCATGAGTTGTTCAAACTCCACAGCATATTCCTCCATACTCATTTCTAGTTGTCACTCAAGAGAGAGTGAATTTTCATGTACATCTCCATTTGATAATCCTTAGGTAGAAATCTTCTTTTCAACTCCTTCATTTTTTCCCATGTTTTAATTTTTCTTCTCCCCTTTTGATCTCATTGTTTCTTCAGGTTCTCCCACTATAAATAAGCATATTTCCTAAGTTTCAAAGCCACCAACTTGACCTTCCTATCCTTGGGAAACTCCTTGTGTTCAAAAAGTGGTCCAACAATATGCAACCAATCAAGGAACTCATCGAGTTGCATTTTTCCCTCAAACTTGGGAATTTCAATCTTCATGTCAAATCCTCTGAAGTTGGAATGATTCCTTCTCATAGAAAAGCAATAAGAAGATGATCCATTACTTGATTCTTGATAATCATCAAGAAATAGGATTTCATGTGTAGCATCAAAAGAATCATCATCATCATCATCATCATGTGTTCCTTCATATTAATTCAAGTGCCATTGGTGTTCATGAAGTTGTCTCCTTAATTCATCCATCTCAAAATCATGACTCTCTTTTTCTAAAGTTGCAATACATTGTCCACGACGAGCCATGAAACTTGGGTCCTATGGGTTATGCTCTAATACCAAACTTGATATGAGAAAAGGATCCAATAGTAACCTTCACTTTAAGGACACAAGAGAAACTCTACCACCTTAGAGATATAAGGCTAATAGCACTCACCACTCTTAAGGGACCCACTTAAAAGATACAGAAATACTAAAGTTAAGTCACCACTTAATGGAATCCACCTTAAAGATATAGAACATAGAAGAAAACTCTTCAAACTCCTTAGGGTAAGAGTTTAATTATTCACCAAAAGTCTACCTTTTCAAATACCAAAGAAAAACTATAATTAAAACGCTTTAGAATATCTATCCAAGTATTGGAAAATGCTTTAATATCCTAACTTTTGACTATCCTGGCAACTAGTAAAGAAACTTGACTCATGATGTTCTAAATTCATTTAAATCTAGACATCTAGAGCTTTTAAATGGCTACTCATGATTGTTATTGGGCTTGCACTAAAGGTCTAGTAGTTGGAGCAAGTTTGACATGCAATTTGCTCTTTTAATAGCAAAATGAGATTTTTTGTGCTTAGCCTAGGTCTTTGATTAATTCTTGGTTGTTCTCAAGAGATGCTTTAGCATCATAATACTTGCAAGGAATGACAATCAAGATCAATGACTCCTTTTTTTGATAGAATTTAATGGGTTTAGAGTGTGATGTTCTATAGTTGATCCATTCAATTCTAGTAAGTGAAGACAATTGAGATGAATTATTCCATTATTTGATGGAATTCAATGGAGTTAGAGTATGTAATCATAATGTTGTTAATTTTGTGATTAATTTAGTGTTTGGTGAATACACCATTTTTAACTTCACAATCAATTTGTGTGAGACTTTGCAACTTTAAAATAAACCATTCAATACCTACAATGAAAGAAAATCATGATTCATTACTCCTTTATTTGATGACGTTCAATGGATTTTGAGTGTGAGGTCATAATGTCATTATTCTTATGATTAATTTGATGTTTAGTGCAAACAACACAAATTTTAACTTCATAATTAGTTTGTGAGAATGAGTCCTTGCGACTAAAGAAGAAATCAAAATCTTGTTAAGAAGAAATGATGAGACAGTTTCATTCTCCTAGATTTTAACTGTTTTTATACCAACAAGGAAAGAAAATTAAGATTGAAACACCTTTATTTGTTGGAAATCAATGGATTTAGAGTGAGATGTTCTATAATTGTCATTCAATTCCTACAAGTAAAGATAATTGAGATGAATTATTCCTTTATTTGATGCAATTCAATGGATTTAGAGTATGTAGTCATAATGTCATTATTCTCATGATTAATTTAATGTTTGGTGCATGTACTTCATAATTTGTTTGTGTAAATGAGACCTTGCAACTAAAGGGAAAATCTTGTTAACAAGAAATAAACAAAACAATTTCATTTTCCTAAAATTGAACCATTCAATATCTGTAGCAAAAGAAAATCATGATCAATTACTCCTTTATTTAATGACATTTAATGGATTTTGAGTGTGAGGTCATAATGTCATTATTCTCATGATTAATTCGATGTTTGGTGCTTGCACCACAAATTTTAACTTCATAATTAGTTTGTAAGAATGTGGTTTTGTAACTAGTGGAGAAATCTTGTTAGCAAAAAATGATGAGATAGTTTCATTCTCCTAGAATCTAACCATTCTAATCAAATCAAGTTTAAGTGAAGGACCTATATGGTTCTCTTCTTTTTGCTACTTTTACATTATCATTATCAAATCCTAATTTAATGCATGCTTTATGCTTGAATAATAAAACATAAGGATTTGATATGATGCTTGTATTCAAAAATTTGATTTTTATTTATAGAATTCATTATAAGGTTATGAACAACATAGTTCCTTGTGTTAGCCCCCTAAGTCCCTTGATGGGAAAATGCAAGCATTGGTAGCACCTTGTACCAATGTTTTTCATAGCTTTTGCATGCAAGGGTCTTGTAAAAGGAAACAAGATGGATTTGCGAGACAATGCACATGGCAGCAAAGTTAGGAGAGGCTACATACAAGCTATGACATTGGCAAGGACTTGGACCTGATGGTGCAGGTATCATTATTGCGACATTGTGGAAGCCATGGGACAACAAGTGATGGCATTGGCTTCAAGTAGGGAAGGCATTTAGGGCATTGGTTGGTGTGACAACATGTGACAATGATGCTTAGCACAAGCTGTAGGGGAAAATGGGCTGCCAAGGAGATAAGTTGACCAAGGAAGACCTAAGGTGTCACTATCTCCTTGAATGGTGCAGCAAGAGGTTGCTAAGAAGTGGGGAGTTGTCCCAAAAAAAGGAGAACCCACTAAGTATGATTGGCTTGGCAGCCAAGTCATGCATGTCCCTAAGTAGTTGGGGGTGTCAACAACCACCATTATAAATAGATATAATGTGGTAGCCAAGAGCCAAATACAACACTTATACACAACACTTGAGTGATTCAATTGGAGGAAACATTTGGATGAAAGGCAAGAGTGTGGTGCTTGGCATTATATTCCTTTATATACTTTTGGGAGAAAAGTAATAAAATGTTGGGAAGGTTTTTGTAATTGCCATTCGCCTATCTGCTTTCGTTGTGTGAACCGTTGATTACTTTTTTGTGTGGTGGTTAGGCTAAAACCAAGAGAGTATCTTGGTGCCATCACTTAGCCAAAATTTTGGTTCAGAAATTTGGTCGTGTGACAACTGGTATTAGAGCTACTTTACTTCTTTTATTACGCTAGCAAGGTTAGATGGAATGAGAAGGACAAGGAAACAAGTTAGTTAAACACAATATAAAGTTGACTTTTCTCCCTTTACTTCTACCATTGTGGTTAATGAATCACTAGATCATACCTTGAGACTGAGGTCTCCCTCTTAATCTAATCTGGCTTATCATGATGAAGACCAAAGTATGTAAGTTCTTAAGACCTGTAATGAGGTTGAAGTGATAACAACCAAGTTTTGCAAAATATTTTGCCTTATACTTAATATCTTATGCATGTTTGATAGTCTAGATGATGTAATATGATTGGTTTCTCACTTAGTTGTCCATATGCTTAATCGTAAAAAACGTTTGGTTGAATTTGGTTTTGTTGTAGTTTACGTACTTTAGCTATTTCTTAGGTTGCAGGAGGTTTCTTATAATGAAACCAATTTCTATGGATAGCTGAGAGACTAAGCTATAACTTCCATTAAGAAACCATGTGCAAAATCTGAACCAATTGGACAAGGAAAAATATTGAACTCTGATCACGAGAGGGGCACTAGACAGAGCAGATCAGCTGTGCACTGCTTAGTTTATCTCATAAATGGGAAGGAGTTTAGCTGCAAAATTTAGTCATTAGAAAGCTAACTCAGAGAGCTACAACTCTCATGAAGGCAACAGAAGAAGATAAGACCATCACAATGGAGTTATGCATGGGTGAAGTTCAATAAGCCTCCATGAAGTAGGAAATTGAGCTGATTTGTATGTTTTGGGCCATGATACTCAACCATCCAAATTCAGGGCCTGGAATCATGTCCAAACCACTTGAGATTATTGTCCAAGTTGAAGGCTAATCCATTCTAGAAGGTGGAAAGAGTTTCAAGGCAAGTAAGAACTGGTCAAAAGAGCATTAAGTGCAAGGAAGATGAAGAGGCAAGCATAGACTGCATTAGGAAGGAGAGAATAACCTCGTGACATGCTGCAAGATCATGAACAGCCAAAGGAGCATTAATTGCAAGGAAGATGAAGAGTTGGTGAATGATCATACAAAAATAGATGGTCATGGGCTGAAAAAAAAAAAAAGGGAGAGGACAGGTGGAAATAACCTTATTCTTCTCATTTTGCATTTCTCTTTTCCTTCATTCCATGACTGTGTAAATCATTTCTAACTTTGGAGTTCTTGAACTCATGCACCTAGAGATCATGTTTTATCATTGAATGAATGCATTTAGGTTTTCTCATTCTAGCCTTATTCTCATTTGGTCACTTAACGGGATTCCTTAGGTGATAATACCAATTGGTTTTGGATAGGTTAAGAAGTTTCTTGAGAGCTATTAATCGGTAACTTGAGTCACACTTAGGATGCAATTAAGGGGCAGATTTGCTACTTAGGTTAGTGAACTCTGGTGCTTAGGCTATTTAGATTGGATGATAATTTCATGATAGTGGGTTTTTTGTGAGTCATAGTTAATTGAATCTAAGTGATTGCCTAGAGATTTTAGGGAGTGTAGAGTCGTCTAGTGTGAGATCTCGGCTAGAACTAGGGCTAATCAACTAAACATACATTCTTATATTATTAGGAATCGAGGATAGGTCATTAAGGTTTAAGAATTACTAGAATTAGTGTCATATCATATAGTCTAAAAAATACATTGGTTTATTGGGAGATAACTAGGGTCATGCCATTAACTACAAACCTTTAGGCCACCATAATAATTAATTTTACCAATGTGATAATTGAATTTGTCAACAAGCTAAAAAGTTATTTTACTCTTTTAAAAATTCCCTAAAAAGAAAATGGTTCTTTATGACCTTTTCTCAAGTTCAGCAAGAGCAATGGTCATAAAGTCATAAAAAATATATTGCGAATATGGGTGTTGTTGATATTTTTACTTATTTGACAATGGTTTATAAAGTTAAAAGAAAAATTTTTTTTGATTTTACAGCTTCCAGTGAGTGTTTAGCTTTGGAAAAAGCTTATAAAAAATATTTAATGAAAAAAGGTAAAAGGGTTAAATAGTATTCACCCTCTACCTTTAAATCTTTGTTAAAAAATATTTAACAAAAAAAGGCAATTGCCTAGTATTGTTATAAAGTAAGGTAATTATAGTAATTTGTATCTTCAATCTGTTGGATCTTAACTTACTTGTATTAGGCAAAAGGTTAATGAAACAACTCAAGATAGGGCTATTAATCCCAAACCTTTAGTTAAACTAAAAATAGAAAAAAAGGTTATATTTAATCTCAAGAAATAAACTACAAAATGATAGTTAAAGGTTCTGATAAATCAAAATTGATGAATGAAATCTTTAAAATACTTCAAAATCTAGGCTGCAAAAGCCAAAGAGGCTATTGCATTAGAAAAAGTGGAACAAATTATAACTAAAAGTGATATAAAAGATTATATAAGTTACAAAATACTTTCTTATCAAAATAACAACCTTTGAAGGAAAAACCTTCTCCATCTTATGTAAAGGAACATTTTGATGATAATAAAATGACCTGTAATAAGGCTTCAAATAAAACTATATTATCCAAGACTAAAACCTATTGATCTTGTATTAGAAGAACAAGTTGATTATAACTATGTTCAAAATGATAGCAATAGTATAGTAAAATGGAATTTAAATGGTCAAACAAAGCATTAAATTCTTTTGCTATTACATTATATGATGATGTTCGCAATTGCAATTAAAATAAAGGGTAATTGTGACCTTGAGTTTGCAAAAAAATTACAAGTAGATCTTCCAAACAACTTAAACACTGGCAGGATTTTTATTTGTCAAAAGAGGCAAAATAATAAATATTTTATATATTTAAGACGGAATCTAAGTATTACTTTTTGATAGTGTTAATACACTTATTCATACCATTATCAATTATTTTATTGGTACTGCCACTCTATTAGTCTATAAGATTTATGAACAACTCATTAATTTGAGATGCCATCGACTTATGCACTTTAGGTGGCATAAAATGTGTTCTTCTTTAAAATTTTTATTATAGAAGATAGCTAGAATATCTTTTGGAAAGAAAAATTTCTTTTAGCATTACCTACCCTATTTGAAGGAATTAACCATATAAAAACTATTGATTATAATGAATATACTAATGGAGAATTAGATGATGAAGTAGTAGTTGAAGGAGTTAAACTTTGTAATAAAATGAAATTACATAAGGCAATTGTAGAATGAAAAAAGCTCAAGGTAAAAGAGCTTTAGGAAGCTTTTGTGAGAAGATGGATTATCCACCCATTTGATAGCTTAAAAAACAAAAGACTAAGTGTTATCACTCTTACAATAATTAAAAAAAGCAATATAGTAAAACAAAAAAGGTCCTCATAAAGTCTAGGAAGCTAAAAATAAAAGAAAAAAAAAAGAAAAAAGTCTCAATCTAAAAAGATAATTGTTTTCTATAAGTGTGGGCACATGGGGCACTTATTCTAATATATGCAAAATGAAGTAAAAAGCTTCAAGAAGTTAGCTATAAGTAAAGATATTAATAGATCATTATGCATATTTTCTTGTCAAAGAGTGATTCTTAAGAATTAGATTTTGAAATAGAAGTTTTGAAAGAAGATCTATCTTCTTCCACTTCTAACTTTAATAATGAAAAAAGTTATGATGGTTAATGTAATCATTACAAGGCAATGATGGAATCTGTCTTCAAAATTCCTTTTGTACTAGTTAAGAATTTATCCCAACATTGTTATTTTGGGAATTTTTTTTTTTTTTTTTTTGGCATATGATGCTCTACCCTATTAAAGAAATTAATAATAAGGGTATTTAAGGCAAAATTAATGGAAAGATTATTAGCTTTGAATTTATGTATGTCCCTCAATATAAAGAGATAGATTTACTTCACAACAAAAAATTTTATTTTTTCTTTTCAAGACATGATTGCTTATAAGCATCTATGATATAGAAGCATCTCATGAGAAAAACCAATAATTAATCCAAGGCTTGGCCCAAGTACAAAAAATGCTCATTTTGCTATTAGTAGAACAAAATGCACGTCAAACTTGTTACAACTATTGGACTTTTAGTCTAAGCCTAGTGATAGTTCATGAGTAGTCATTTGAAAGCTTTAGATGTCTAGTTTTGCATGAATTAGGAACATCAAGTGTTAAGTTTTCCTTTATTAGCTACCAAGATAGTCAAAAGTTAGGATTAGCATTTAATGGCTAGTTGAGTGGATGCTTAGTATGAAAAATAGAGTTATTGCTACTTTTTCCTATGCTTAAGGGGATGTTTTAAAGCATTTTATTTATGATTTTCTCTTGTATTTGTGGAGGAGACTTTTTGGGATTAATTAAACTCTGAGGGGATTCCATTGGTGACTTAAATTTAACATTTTTGTATCTCTTGAGTGGATTTCTTAAAAGTGGTAAGTGAAACTAACCCTATATCTCTAAGGTGGTGGAGTTTCTCTTATATCCTTGGAGTGAAAGTTAGAGTCAAATCCTTTTCCCATATCAAGTTTGGTATCAAAGCCTTTGTTTTCATGGCTCATCATGGACAATGTATTACAACTCAATATAGAGATAAAAGTGATTTTGAGATGGATGAATTGAGGAGAAAACTTCATGAACTCTAGTAGTGCTTGAATCATTATGAAGGAACATATGATCATTATGATGATTCTTTTGATGCTATACATGAGAACCCATTTTCTTATGTTATCAAGAATCAAGATATAGCTCCTCTTCTTATTGCTCTTCTATGAGAAGGAATCATTCCAACTTTAGAGACTTTAACATGAAGATTGAAACTCTCAAGTTTGAAAGAAAAATGCAACTTGATGAGTTTCTTAATTAGCTAAATACTATTAAAAGTTTTTTTTGAGTGTATTGAATTTCTTAAGGATAGAAAGTTAATGTTGGTGGCCTTGAAATGCAAGAAGTATGCCTCTTTATGGTGGGAGGATTTGAAGAAGTAGAGAGATAAAGAAGGAAGAAAAAAAATGAGAACATGGGAGAAAATGAAGAAGGAGTTGAAAGGGAGATTTTTACTTGAGGATTATCAAATGGAGATATTCATGAAAATTCATTCTCTTAAGCAACAACTAAAAATGAGTATGGAGGAATATATTGTGGGGTTTGAACAACTCATGATGAAGGGCGATGTGGTTGAACCAAAGGAGCAAGCTATTGCTCAATACTTGAAAGGCCTAAAAAAGAGAGATTGGTGATGTTATTTGATTGTAATCATATTGTTCTTTCAATGATGTAAAAAAGCTTGCTTTGACTATTGAAAAGCAAAGGAAGGTAGTTCAAAAGGTAGCTCGAAAAGCATTGACTAGAACTTTTCCTTCAAATTGAGGAAATGGCTTGAATTCAAGGTCATACTCTTTAACCAAGTCTTTTGGTGACAAATAAGCTATTTCTTCCAGTAATTGCTCAAAAAGATGCTTTAAATGCCAAGGCTATGGGCATATCGCCTTTAAATGCCCAAATCATAAAGTTGTGACATTGGTGGAGGAAGATGATGAAGAGTTAGGAGTCCTTATTTACATTGAAGAAGTTATCTATAATGATGAGGGAGAAATGCTTGTAATTTAAAGAAGTTTGAATGTCACTCCTAAGTAAGACAAAAATGAGTGGCTGCGGGAAAGCATCTTTCATACTTGGGGCACTTCTCATGGCAACTTGTGTGACCTTATGATTAATAGTGGAAGCACTTTTAAGGTGGTAGCAACAAAGATGGTGGAGAAGCTAAATCTAAAAGCTAAAGAGCATCCTTACCCTTACAAAATGCAATGGATTCACAAAACATGCTTATAGAAATTTCTAAACAAATCCTTTTCTTGTATCAACCTACAAGAGAAAATTTCTCCTTCTATTATTATAGGTAAGGTACAAGAATTAAAGAAAATGATAGAATCGCTAATATGTTTAGAAATTCCCATAGCCTTATGGAATAGGAATGAACATATTGTTAAACCACCATATGAGCTAGACTTTTGTGAAAGTCAAACTTCAACAAAGGCTAGACCCATTGCTATAGGCCCTTGGCATTTAGAAATATGTAAAACAAAATACAAGAAACTCCTTAAGAAGGCACTTATTTGGTAAAGTACAAGTCCTTTGAGTTGTCTCACATTATATGTAGAAAATAATGCAAAATTGGAACGAGGTGTTCCTAGATTAATTATTAACTATAAGCCTTTAAATAAGGCATTATGATGGATCAAGTATCCTATACCTAATCAACTTAATCAATTTTATGAAACCAAGATATTTTCAAATTTTGATATGAAATTTGGTTATTGGCAAATCTATATCAGTGAAAAAGATAGATATAAAACAACATTTATAACTACTTTTGAGCATTAGGAATGGAATGTCATGCCTTTAGGTTAAAAATGCTCCTTTTGAATTTCAGAGGATAATGAATGAAATATTTAATTCTTATTTTGCATTTATGATTATTTATATCAATGATGTGTTGGTTTTTTCTAATACCATCAAACAACATTTTAAACATCTATAATTATTCATTAATGTAATGAAAAGGGCAAGATTGACTGCTTTGGCAAGAAAAATGAAGCTATTTCAAACCAAGATTTGTTTCCTCAGTCACTTCATATAAAATGGTTTTATTATTCCTATTGATAGATCATTTGAGTTTGTCTTAAAATTTCTTAAACAAAATTTGAGACAAACAACAATTATAAAGATAAAATTTAGAGTTAAAGAACTCCCTTGTTTGGCTATACCCTATCCTGATGCCTTTAAAATCATTAAGACAAATGCATCTAACAAAGTTTATGGTAGTATCCTTAATCAACACTTGTACTCCAAAGAACCAAATACTTCACTTCACCTTTGGATTATGGAAAGGCACTAGAGTTAATTACTCCATGATTAAAAAAGAAATTCTTTCTATAGTATTATGCATTCAAAAGTTTGAAAGTGATTATTACATCATAAATTTTTTTTAAGAAGTTGATTGCAAAACTTGCAAAAGATGTTTTGACTAATGATGTTAAGAACATAGCATCAAAACAAATCTTTGCTAGATGGCAAGGAATACTATCTACTTTTGATTTTGACATTGAGTTTATATAAGGAAATTCCAATTCCCTTCCTAATTTTCTAACTTATAAATTTTTGTAGGGAAAGTTGCATGAGCAAATGCCCACTCATAGAGGGCTTGCAACATCAAAAAATTCAAATTTCAAAGTTGATAAACTTCATGATGACAATGAGCATGCTCTAAACAAAGGGTTAACTTGTCTATTAATTCCAATATACATGGGTTAATTTTGTCCTCTTAAGAGCAATTATGCTTAACATCTACTTAATGAGTAGCATGCTTTTATCTTAATAAGGATGAAACTTATCCTCATATTTGTCATAAAGATTTTTTATACTATAAATAAATTATATATGAGACAGGATTTGAGGTTGTTGAACCACGAAAGTGGTTTTATAACGATTGCCTAAGGGCAAATTCACTTTACCTTTAATTGGAATTCCACTTGATTTTTTTACTTGTAAGTATTGAATGGTTCAATTTTAGAACATCACACTCCAATTCCATTGAATTCCTTCAAACAAAGGATTAATTGATTTTGATTGTTTTTCCCTATAGGTATTGAATGGTTAAATTCTAAGAGAATGAAACTGTCTTATCATTTCTTGCTAACAAGATTTCTCCTTTAGTTTTAAGGACTCATTCATACAAACCAATTATGAAGTTGAATTAATGTTGCATTCACCAAACATCAAATTAATCATCTGTCCTTTAGTTGCAAGGACTTTTTTACACAAACAAATTTTGAAGTTAAAATTGGTGCATGCACCAAATATCAAATTATTCACAAGAATAAGGACATGCGTAATTGATATTGATTGTCATTACATGCCAGTATTGAATAGTTCAATTCTAGGAGAATGGAACCTTCTCTTCATTTCTTGCTAACAACTTTTTCCTTTAATTGCAAGGATATTCACACAAACTGATTATGAAGTTAAAAATGGTATGCATGAGAATAATGATATTATGACATTAAATAAAGGAGTAATTGATATTGATTGTCTTTCCTTGTAAGTATTGAATTGTTTAATTCTAGAACATCACACTCTAAATCCAATGAATTTCATCAAATAAAGGAGTAATTGATTTGGATTGTCTATCCTTGCTTGTGTTGAATGGTTAAAAACTAAGAGAATGAAATAATATCATCATTTCTTGCTAACAAGATTTCTCCTTCAGTTGTAAGGACCCATTCACACAAACTAATTATGAAGTTAAAATTTGTTGTGCATACACCAAACATCAAATTAATCATGAGAATAATGATATTATAACTTCACACTCTAAATCCAAAGAAATCTACTAAATAAAGTAGTAATTGATCATGGTTGTCATTACTTCTTGGTATTGATTAGTTCAATTCTATGAGAATGAGACCATCCCTTCATTTCATACTAATAAAATTTCTACTTTGGTTGTAAGGACTCATTCACATTAATTAATTATGAAGTTAAAAATGGTGCATGCACCAAACAATATATTAATCATCATAATAAATTATGTTATGACTTTACACTCAAAATTTGTTGAATTTCATCAAACAAATGAGTCATTGTTTTTGATTGTCTTTCCTTATAGGTATTAAATGGACTAATTGAATGAGAATTAAAACCATCTCTTCATTTCCTACTAACAAGATTTCTCCATCAGTTACAAGGACTTATTTATACAAATGGATTATGATGTTAAAATTGGTTAATCACTTTAAGCTCTTAATCTATTGAATTTCTTCAAACAAACAAGCCATTGATATTGATTGTCTATCCTTACAAGTATTGGCTCGTTCAATTTTAGGATAATGAAATTGTCTCTTCATTTGATGCAAACATGATTTCTAATTTTGTTGCATTTAATCATTAATGCTAACATATTTTTAAATTAAAATTGCGACAAACCACCAAATATTAAATTAATTATGAGAATAATGACATTATGACTTCACACACTAAATGCAATGAATTCAATCAAATAAAGGAGTAATTAATCTTGATAGTTTTTTCTTACAAGTATTGAATGGATTAATTAGAGGATAATCAAACTATCTCTTCATTTCCTACTAACGAATAGGATCTCCATTAGTTGCAAGGACTCATTTGCATAAATTGATTATGAAGTTAAAAATAGTGTATACACTAAACATTAAAGTTGGCACTAGAATAATAATATTATGACTTTAAACTCTAAATCCATTATATCCCATTAGATAAAAAAGTAATTGAAGATGAAAACCTCTTATAGAATTGATGATTCCATTTTTTGCTAGATGGCAAGGAATATTATCTGCTTTTAATTTTAACATTGAGTTTATATAAGGAAATTCCAATTCTCTTCCTAATTTTTCCTAACTCATAAATTTTTGCAGGGAACATTGCATAAGTAAATGTCTACTCCTATAGGGGTTACAGTCCCAACTAAAATCTGTTATTTCAGTAGAAAAATATGCATCTAAAAATTCAAGTTTTAAAGTTAATAAACTTTGTGATGATGCTTATAAGCATGCTTTTGTTGAAGGGTTAACTTACTTGTTAATTCTAAAATTTATGGACTATTTATGTCCTTTTGAGAAAAATTATGCTTAGCTTTTACTTAATGAAGTAGCACGCTTTTATCTTAAGAATGAAATCTCTCCTTATACTCATCTTAAAGATTGTTCATACTATCAACAAATTTTGTATGAGACAGGATCCATGGTCATTAAACCTATCAAAAGTGGTTTTGGTACCTCTTCTTTTGGATAGAAGGATAGGCTTAAGTTAAGTTTAAGATATAAAAGTTCTTTTATCATGAAGATTGGCAAGGAGACTTGTTCATTACCAAAGAATTGAAAGACTATGGAAGGTTAAGTCCTTCAATTATTTTAATTGTATGGAAACATAAGAAAAGGCTTTACTATATGAAAATAGGCAAAATAAATTCAACTGGTGGATTCAAATCCTTTCCCACATGACCCTAGAGGTTTCCTAACTGGTTTAAAGCCTCGTTCTTCAAATGGGGTTACTTTACCTAATAAGGTAGGAACTATTTATGAACAATTTTGCACAAAGATGATCATCTTAGAGATATGCTATCTTGTTTTCTTCCTAGTATCATGTTCCATTGATTATTAAATGAGATTACATTATAGCAATCAAGCAGGTTAATATCCTAAAAGTTAACATTAAGCATGTTTCATGGCACATTAAAAGAATTAATATTTATTGGTAAGACAAACTTGATTTTTTCAATGATAATGTCTACATGGCTGAAGGGATTATTCATATTAGTGGACCACACCTTATTGTTCCTAAGCCTAACTTTACTTAGTCTCCAAAACAATTACTTAAAGCTCTTATGGAATTTATATCAAAGGGGAAGCTAATAAAGATGAAGACCATTTTGCCACAACCTCAAGCAATGGCTTCTTAAGCATCTTCCTTACAAGAACCATTACAGGACAATATTACTCAAGAAAGGGTGGTAAAGGAATATATTCTACTCGATTCCCATAATGCTTATGAGCTCTAGATACTAAGTCTCTTTTGTCAGCTTTTATAAAGCTACTTTATGCAAACCAACAAAAGAGGAAAGTGGTTTTTGTCAACTTTTATAAAGCTACTTTATATAAACCAACAAAAAAGGAAAGTGGTTTTTGTCAACTTTTATAAAGCTACTTTATATAAACCAACAAAAAAGGAAAGTGGCTTAGTCACCATTTGTCATCTTTTATAAACCTACTTTATGCAAACAAACAAAAGAGGAAAGTTGCTTTATGACACTTTATGTAAGGTCACTTTATGGAAAACAACAAAAAGCATTAAAGTGACTTTAAAGGAATCCTAGGGAGGGTTAAACCCCTTATAAATAGGACTAAAAATCCCAAAGGGGAGAGTATCTTCTTTCCTCTTTCCTCCATCTTCCCTTTTGATTCTCTCTTTCTCTCTTATTCCATCTCCTTGTAAGCTTGTAATGCCTTGGAAATAAAGCACTTATTTCTGTAAGATTTCTTTCTTTTTTATTATATTTGATTTGTAACCTTTGCTTTCTTTCCCTTAAAATTTTATATTTAGTTAACTTTGCTTGTCTTTAGTTAAGTTTGGCACTTGCTTGTTACATTAGATTAAGAATGAGTCCTTCCAACTAAAGGAGAAATCTTGTTAGCAAGAAATTATGAGAGAGCTTTGTTCTCCTAGAATTTAACCATTTATACCTATAAGGAAAGACAATTAAGATTGATAACTCCTTTATTTATTGGAATTCAATGATTTAAGGTGTGATATTTTAGAATTGAACCATTCAATACTTACAAGTAAAGATAATCAAAATCAATTACACCTTTATTTGGTGGAATTAAATGGATTTAGAGTGTGTAGTCATAAAGTCATTAATCTCATGATTAATTTAACGTTTGGTGCAAGCTTTATTTTTAACTTCATAATTAGTTTGTGTGAATGAGTTCTTGCAACTAAAGGAGAAATATTTTTACCAAGAAATGAAGAGACAAGTTCATTTTCCTATAAGTGAACCTTTCAATACCTACATGTAAAGACAATCAAGATCAATTTTTTTTTTAGATGGAATTCAATAGATTTAAAGTGTGAAGATATAATGTCATTATTGTCATGACTAATTTAATGTTTGGTGCTTTGCCTCAATTTTAACTTAATAATCAGTTAGTGTAAATGAGTCCTTAGAACAAAAGTAGAGATCATGTTAGCAAGAAATGAAGCAATGGTTTCATTCTCCTAGAATTGAATTGTTCAATACCTACAAGAGAAGACAATCAAGTTCAATAACTCCTTTCTTTTATGGAATTCAAAGGATTTAGAGTGTGATGTTCTATAATTGATCCATTCAATTCCCATAGGTAAAGACAATCAAGATCAATTACTTCTTTATTTATTTGATTAAATTCAATGGATTTAGTGTGTGTAGTCATAATGTCATTATTTTTGTGATTAATTTAATGTTTTCTATGTGCACCATTTTTGATTTGATAATTAGCTTATGTGAATGATTCCTTGCAATTAAAGGAGAAATCTAGTTAGTATGAAATGAAAATGTGTTTCCTTCTTCTAGAATTGAACCATTAACTACCTATAACAAAAAATCAAGATGAATTACTCCTTTATTAGATGCAATTCAAAGTATTTTCAGCATTTTTAGCGTGAAGTCAAAATGTCATTATTTTTATAATTAATTAGATTTTTGATGCATGCACCACAAATTTGAACTTCTTAAATAATTTGTGAGAATGAGTCCATGCAAGGAGAAATCTTGTTAGCAAGAAATGATGAGACAATCTTATTCTCCAAGAATTTAACCATTTTAATTCTTGCAAGGAAAGATAAGATCAATTACTAATTTATTTGATGGAATTCATTGGATTTAGACTGTGTTGTCATAATGTCATTATTTTCATGATTAATTTAATGTTTGGTGTACACCATTTTTAACATCATAATTAGCACGTGTGAATGAGTCCTTCTAACTAAAGGAGAAATCTTATCAACAAGAAATGAAGAGATGGTTTCATTCTTAAAGAGTTTAACCATTCAATTCTTACAAGGATAGAAAATGAAGTTAAATGACTTCTTTATTTAATAGAATTGAATGGATTTAGAGTCTAACATAATAATGTTGTTACTCTTATAATTAACTTGAAGTTTGGCACATGCATTATTTTGAACTTCATAATCATTTTATGTGAATGTGTCCTTACTACTAAAGGTGAAATCTTGTTAGCAAGAGATGAGAGAGAGTTTCATTCTTTTAGAATTGAAGTATTCAATATATGCAACAAAAGAAAATCAAGATAGCAAGAAATGATGAGATGATTTCCTTTTACCAAAATTTAACCATTCAATTCCTACAAGGAAAAACAATCAAAATTAATTACTCCTTTATTTGATGGAATTCAATGGATTTAGATTGTGATATTCTAGAATTGAACCATGTAAAACTTGTAAATGAAGACAATCAAGATCAATTGCTTCTTTATTTGATAGAATTTAATGAATTTAGAGAGTGAAATAATAATATTGTTATTCTCATGATTAATTTAATATTTGGCATGAGCATCATTTTTAACTTCATAATCATTTTGTATGAATATGTCCTTCATACTAAAGGAGAAATCTTATTGGCAAGAAATGAAAAGATGATTTCATTCCCAAAGAATTAAAGCATTTAATATGTGCAACAAAAGAAAATCAAGATCAATTACTACTTTATTTGATGGAATTCAATGGATTTTAAGGTGTAAAATAACAATGTCATTATTCTCATGATTAATTTGATGTTTTATGCATGCACCACAAAGTTTAAGTTCATAATTAGTTTGGATGAATGTGTCCTTACAACTATTGGTGAAATCTTATTAGTAAGAAATGATGAGATGGCCTCTTTAACCAAAATTTAACCATTAAATTCCTATATTAAAAGACAATCAAAATCAATTACTCCTTTATTTGATGGAATTCAAAGGATTTAGAGTGTGATGTTCTACTATTGATCCATGCAATACCTACTAGTAAAGACAATGAAGACCAATTACTTCTTTATTTGATAAAATTCAATGGATTCATAATGTCATTATTTCGTGAGTAATTTGATTTTTGGTGCATGCTACAAATTTAAGCTCATAATCAATTCTGTGAATGTGTCCATTCTACTAAAGGAGAAATATTGTTAGTAAGAAATGAAAAGAGAGTTTCATTTTTTGAGAATCAAACCATTCAATGCCTACATGTAAAGATAATCAAGATCAATTACTACTTTATTTGATGGAATTCAATGAATTTTAGAGTGTGAAATAACAATATCATTATTCTCATGATTAATTTGATGTTTGATGCATGCACTACAAAGTTTAACTTCATAATCAATTTGTGTGAATGTGTCCTTGCAACTAAAGGTGAAATCTTGTTAGCAAGAAATGAAGAGATGGCTTCCTTTAACCAAAATTTAACCATTAAATTCCTACAAGGAATCACAATCAAAATCAATTACTCCTTTATTTGATAAAATTCAATGGATTTAGAATGTGAAGTCAAAATGTCATTAGTCTCATGAGTAATTTGATTTTTGGTGCATGCACCAATTTTAAGTTCATAATCAACTTGTGAGAATTTGTTTATGCTATTAAAGGATAAACCTTGTTAGCAAGAAATGAAAAGACAATTTCATTTTCTAAGAATCCAACCATTCAATACATACAAGTAAAGATAATCAAGATCAATTATTGCTTTATTTGATGGAATTCAATTGATTTATAATGTAAAGACATAATTTCATTATTCTTGTGAATAATTTAATGTTTGTTGCATGCACCATTTTTAACTTCCTATTTTGTTTGTGTGAATGAGTCCTTCAAATTAAAAGAGAAATCTTGTTTGCAAGAAATGAAGAGATAGTTTCATTCTCCTAGAATTGAACCATTCAATACATGCAAGTAAAAAAAAGTAAAGGCAATCAAGATCAATTACTCCTTTATTTGAAGGAATTTAATTAATTTAAAGTGAGAAGACATAATTTCGTTATTCTCAAGGTTAATTTAATGCTTGGTGCATGCACCATTGTTAACTTAATAATTTGTTTATATGAATGAAATGTTGCAACAAAAGCATGGGAAAAGGCTACTATATAAAAACTAGCAAAAGAAATTTAGTTGATTGATTCAAATCCTTCGTACATGACTCTAAGAGGTTTCCTAACTAGTTTAAAACCTAGTTCTTCAAATGGTGTCTACATCTCATTATTTTATCAAATAAGGTAAGAAATGTTTATGAATAGTTTTGCACAAAAAAATGATGATATCAGAGATGTGTTACTCTTATTTGTTTCCTAGTATCATGTCCCATGGATTGTTAAATGGGATTTTATTATAGTGGCAAAGTAGGTTAATATCCTTGATGTTAACATCAAGCATGTTCCATGGCTTGTTAGAAGAACTAATATTCTCTAGTGGGATAAGTTTGATTTTTTCAATGATAGAGTTTATATGGTTAAATGGATTGTTCATTTTAATGGACCATGCTTTATTGCTATCTTAAATCCACTTAGTCTCCAAAATAGTAGCTTAAAACACTCATAAAATTTGTATCGGAGGAAAAGCTATTGGAGATGATGACAATTTTGCTTCAACCTTAAGTGTCAGCTTCTCAAGCATCTTCCACATAAGAACTAAAGCAAGACAATAATAATTTAACAAGGTTGGTAGAGGATGATATTAGGTAAGGTTTTTGAGATCCCTACTAGCTTTAAATATCAAGTCACCTTTTGTCAACTTTTATAAAGCTTATTTGTACAAACCAACAAAAAGGAAAGTGGCTTAGTCACCTTTTGTCATCTTTTATCTACCACTTTATTCAAACAAATAAAAGAGGAAAGTGAATTTAGGACATTTTAAGTAAAGTCACTCTATGGAAAACAACATAGGACATTAAAGTGACTTCAAAGGAATCATAGGTAGGGTTAAACCCCTTATAAATAGGACCAAAAGTCCTAAACTAGGACATCTTCTTGCTTCCTCCATCCATCATCTTCTCCCTACTCTTTCTGCTTTCATCTCTTTGTAAGCTTGGAATGTCTTACAAAAAAATCTCCTATTTCTATTTGTTTCATTTCTTTTATTTTTTAACTTTATTAATATTTGATTTGTAAGTTCTCTTTCTTTCCTTAATTTCATTTTATTCGACTGCAGGGTTCAATTCCAAAAGAATGCATCCATTAATTCATTTCTTAGGAACAAGTTCACTCCTTTTGTTGTAAGGATTCATTCATATAAATTGAACATGAAATTGACATTGGTGTATGCACCAAATATTATATTAATTATGAAATAATGACCTTATGAATTTCTCCTTTTGAATCCATGAAATTCCACCAAACAAAGGAGTCATTGATCTTGATTATTTCTTCTTATAGGCATTGAATGGTTCAATTCTAGAAGAATGCATCATTAAATTCATTTCTTAGGAATAAGTTCACTTATTTAGTTGTAAGAGCTCATTCACATAAATTGAACATAAAATTAACTTTAGTGTATGTACCAAAGGAGGTGCATCATCTTTCTTTCTCCCTCTATCTTCTTCTCTGTACCTCTCTCATAAAATTTTCTCTCCTCTTCCTTCTCCATGTAAGCTTCAAATGTCTTGTGAAATAAAGTTATTATTTCTATAAGTTTTCTTTCTTTTCTTTTTTAGCTTTATTAATATTTGATTTGTAAGTTTTCTTTCTTTCCTTAATTCCATTTTATTTGGTCAAATTTGTTGCTTGTTGAATGTGAATGGTATTAGAGCACTATTCTAATAAGGCACTATTTTAGGCTTAAAAACTGAAGAAGTTGTGTTACAAAAAAGAGGAGTAGATTACAACTAAAAGTGAGATAGAATATTATATAGATAAGTAACAAAATACATTCTTATCAAAATAATAACCATTGAAGGATAGACCTTCTCCTTCTTATATGAAAGAACATTGTGATGTTAACAAAATGACCTTCAATAAGGATTAAACAAAATTGTATTATCTTAAACCAACATCTATTGATCTTCTACTAAAAAGAACAAGTTGACTATGTTAATTATGATGGGAGTAGTATAGTCGAATGGAATTCAGTTGGTCAAACAAAACATCAAATTTTATATGATGATGTTTTCAATTGCTACTAAAACAAAGAGAAATTATGGCCATGAGATTACAAAAATAATTGCAAATAGATTTACCTTATAGTTGAAAGGTTGGTGGGATTTTATTTGTCTAAAGAGGCAAAACAACAAATATTTTTTATAGACAAGACTAAATCTAAAGTATTACTCTCTAATAGTGTTAATATACTTAATTTATATTATTACCAATCATTTTATTGGTTATGCCATATTGTCAGTAAATAAGACTAATGAGTAACTCATTAATTTAAGATGCCCTAACTTGCAGCACTTTAGGTGGTATAAAGATGTGTTCTTCTTTAAAGTTTATACTAAGGAAGATAGGTAGAATATTTTCTAGAAAGAATAATTTCTTTTAAGGCTGCCTACCATATTCATTGAAAGAGTTAAGATTTGATTAAATTCTAACCCTGTAAGAACTATTGATTATAATCAATACACTTATGGAGACTTAGCTACTAAAGTAATAGTTAAAGGAGTTAAACTTTGTAATGAAACAAAACTACGTACATAATTGCAAAAAGAAAAAGCTCAAGGCAAAAAAGCTTTAGGAAGATTTTTGTGAGTAGATGGGCTATCCACCCATTCGATATCCTTGAAAAGAAAAGAGTAGGAGTTATTACTCCTATAATACTGAAAAAAGGCAATATAATGAAAAAGAAAAGGCCCCTATAAGGATTGGAAACCCAAAAATAAAAGACAAGAGAAAAAAGACTAAGTCTAGAAAGATAATTGTGTGCTAAAAGTGTGGAAAAATAAAGCATTATTCTAATAAGAAAGAAAGTATGCTCAAATTTCAATTACATAATTAGTTTGTATGAATGACCCCTTGAAACTAAAGGAAAAATCTTGCTAGCATGATATGAAGTGATGGTTTCATCCTCTTGGAATTGGACAATTCAATACCATCAAGGAAAGTCAATCAAAATTAATTAGTCCATTATTTGATGAAATTCAATGGATTTAGAATGTGAAGTCATAAGGTTGTTATTCTAGCAAATAATTTAATGTTGGTTGCATGCACCAATTATAACTTCATAATCTATTCATATAAATGAGACCTTGTAACTAAAGGTCAAATTTTGTTAGCAAGAAATGAATAGATGGTTTCATTCTCCAAGAATTAAACTATTCAATACCAGTAAGTAAAGACAAATCAAGATCAATTACTCCTTTTATTTGATGATATTCAATGAATTTAGAGTGTTAAGTTATAATTTCATTATACTCATGATTAATTTAATTGTTGGTTCATGCTCCAATTATAACTTTATATTCAATTACATGAATGAATCCTTACAACTAAAGGAGAAATGTTATTAGTAAGAAATGAAGAGACTGCTTCATTCTTGTAGGACTAGACAATTTAATACTTGCAAGGAAAGATAATCAAGATCAATTACTATTTTTTTTCATTAAATTCAATGGATTCAAAGTGTGAAGTCATCATGTGTTATTCTTGCAATTAATTTAATGTTTGGTGCTTGCACCATTTTTAATTTCATAATTAGTTTGTATGAATGAGTCTTTATAGCTAAAGGTGAAATCTTGTTTGGAAGAAATGAAGTGATAGCTTCATTCTCATAGAATTACACCACTCATTCCACTTAAAGACTTATTTGATGGAATTCGAAGGATTTATAGTGTGAAGTTATAATGTCATTATTCTCATGATTAATTTAATGTTTGGTGAAAGCACCATTTTTAACATCATAATTAGTTTAAATAAATGAGAATTTGAAAGTAATTAAATTTGAAGAGTTTTCTTCTAATTTATGTATCTCTATGGTGGATTCCATTGAGTGGTGATTAACCCTACCAATTTTGTATCTCTTGAGTCGATTCCTTAAGAGTGGGAAATGCAACTAGCCCTGTATCTCTCTAAGGTGGTGGAGTTTCTCCTATATCTTTGGAGTGTAAGTTACAATCAAATCCATTTCCTATGTCAAAATGAGTCCTCGCAATCAAAGGAGAAACAATGGTGGCAAGAAATGAAGAGATAGTTTCATTCTCCTAAAACTGAACCATTCAATACCTATAAGGAAAGAGACAAATTGCTCCATTATTTAATGGAATTCAATTGATTCAGAGTATGAAGTTATAATGTCATCATTCTTGTCATTAATTTAATGTTTGGTGCATGCACCTATTATAACTTCAAAATTAGTTTATGTGAATAAGTCCTTAATACTAAAGGAGAAATAATATTGGCAAGAAGTAAATTAGATGTTTTCATTTTGTTAGAACAAAACCATTCAATACCTATAAGAAAAGATAATCAAGATCAATTACTCCTGTGTTTAAAGGAATTTAATGGATTTGGAGTGTGAATTCATAATGTTGTTATTCTCATTATCAATTTAATGTTTGATTCATTTTCAATTTTAACATCATAATCAGCTTGTGTGGATGAGTCCTTGCAAATAATAGTGAAATCTCATTAACATGAAAAGCAAAGATGGTTTCATTCTCCTAGAATGGGTCCATTTAATACCTACAAGGAATGACAATCAAGATCATTGACTCCTTTTTTTGATGGAATTCAATAAATTTGGAGTGTGAAGTTGTAATGTTATTCTTCTCATGATTAATTTAATGTTTGGAGCATGCACCAATTATAACTTCATAATCAATGTGTGTGAATGAGCCTTTGCAAGAAAAAGAGAATTTGTTAGCCTGAAAAGAAGAGACAACTTGATTCTCCTAGAATTAAAACATTCAATTCCTGTAAGGGAAGACAGTCATGATCAATGAGACCTTTGTTTGATGGAATTTAATGGATTTAGTGTGTGAAGTCATAATGTTATTATTCTTATGATTAATTTATGTTTGGACCATGCACCAATTATAACTTCATAATCAGTTTGTGTGAATGAGAACTTGTAGCAAAAAGAGAATTTTTGGTTGCAAGAGAAGAGGAGAACATCTATTTCTCCTAGAATTAAACCATTTAATACTTGCATGGAAAGACAATTAAGATCAATTACTCCCTTGTTCGATGGAATTCATTAAAATTAAAGTGTGAAGTCTTATTGTCATTATTTTAGTGATTAATTTACTATTTGGCATATGTACTAATTTTAATTTCATAATCAATTTGTGTGAATGAGTTCTTACATTTAAAGGAGAAATCTTGTTAGTAGAAAATGATGAGATTGTTTCATTCTCCTAGAAATAATCCATTCATTGCTTGCATGGAAAGACAATCAAGATTAATGACTCTTTTATTTTATGGAATTCGAAGAATTTAGAGTGTGAAGTCATAATGTCATCATTCTCATGATTAATTTGATATTTGGTGCATGCACCAGTTTAAACTTCATAATTAGTTTTTATGAATGATTCCTTGTAACTAAAGGAGAAATCATGTTGGCAAGAAATAAAGAGATGGTTTCTTTCTCCTAGAACAGAACCATTCAATACTTGCAAGGAAAGGCAATCAAGATCAATTACTCCTTTTTTGATGAAATTGAATGGATTCAGAGGGTGAAGTCACAATATTGTTATTCTTGTGATTTATTTAATGTTAGGTGCTTGTAACATTTTTAACTTTATAATCAATTTGTGTGAATGAGTACTTGCAAATAAAGGGGAAATTTTGTTAGCAAGAAACAAAGAGACAATTTCATTCTCTTAGAATTAAACCTTTCGATGCCTACAAGTAAAGACAATCAAAATCAATTATTCCTTTATTTGACAGAATTTAATGGATTCAAAGTGTATAGTCATAACATTGTTATTTTCATGATTAATTTAATATTTAGAGCATGTACAATTTTTAACCTCATAATTAGTTTGTGTGAATGAGTCCTTGTAACAAAAGTACAAATCATGTTAGCAAGAAATGAGCAGACGGTTTCATTTTTCTAGAATTTAAGCATTCAATACCTATACAAAAATACAATCAAGATCAATTACTCTTTCATTTGATCAAATTAAATGGATTTAGAGAATGAAGACATAATGTCATTATTCTGGTGATTAATTTAACATTTGGTGCTTGCATGAATTTTAACTTTATACTACAATTGTGTGAATTAGTCCTTGCAACTAAAAGAGAAATCTTGTTAATTGAAAATGATGAGACAATTTCATTCTCTTAGGAATGATTTATTCATTACCTACTAGCAAAGATAATCAAGATCAATGACTCTTTTGTTTATTGGAATTCAACAAAATTTAAGTGTGATGTTCTAGAATTGATTTATTCAATACCTGTGAGGAAAGAAAATCAAGATCAAAGTCTCCTTTATTTTATGGAATTGAAAGAATTTGGAGTGTGAAGTCCTAATCATTATTCTCATCACCAATTTAATGCTTAGTGCATGCACCATTTTTACCTTCATAATCAATTTTTGCTAATGAGTTCTTATTAGTAAGAAAAAAAAGAAAGCTTCATTCTCCTAGAATTAAACCTTTCAATACCTACAAGTAAAGACAATCAAGATCAAATACTCCTTTATTTAATGGAATTAATGAATTTAAAGTGTGAAGTCTCATGAATAATTTGAAGATTGGTGCATGCGCCAATTTTAACTTCACAATCACTTTGAGTGAATATGTCCTTGCAGCAGAAGGAGGAATCTTGTTAGTAAGAAATGAAGGGACAATGTCATTCTCCTAGAATTGAACCATTCAATACCTTCAAGGAATGATAATCAAGATTAATGACTCTTTTGTTTGATGGAATTTCACAAATTTTGAGTGTGAAGTCACAATGTCATAATTCTCATGATTAATTTAATGTTTGGTGCATGCACCATTATTAACTTCATAATCAGTTTGTGTGAATGAGTCTTTGCAACCAATGGACAAATCTTGTTAGCAAGAAATGAAGAGATGATTTCATTCTCCTAGAATCAAACCAATCAATACCTACAAGTAAAGACAATCAACAACAATTTCTTCTTTAAATGATGGAATTCAATGGATTTAGAGAGTGAAGTCATAAGGTTGTCAAATGACAAGAAAGTTTCATTCACCTAGAATTGATGTATTCATTACTTGTGAGTAAAGACAAGCAAGGTCAATGACTCCTTTATTTAATAGAATTCAATGGACTTAAAGTGTAATGTTCTAGAATTAACCATTCAATTTCTACAAGTAAAGACAATCAAGGTCAATTACTTTTTTACATGATGAAATTGAATGGATTTAAAGTAAGTAGTCACAATGTCATTATTCTTGTGATTAAATTTAATTTTTGGAGCATGTGCCTTTTTTAACTTCATAATTAGTTTGTATAAATAAGTCCTTGAAACTAAAGGCAAAAATTTGTTAGCAAGAAATGAATAAATGGTTTCATTCTCCTAAAATTGTACCATTCAATACCTACAAGTAAAGTCAATCAAGTTTAGTTACTCCTTCATTTGATGGGATTCAATGGATTAAGAGTTTGAAGTCATAATCTCATTATTCTTATGGCTAATTTAATGTTTGGTGCTTACACCAATTTTAAATTCTTAATTAGTTTGTGAGAATATTAAGCATGTTACATCCAATAGAAAATTTTACTAAGCAAGAAATCTAGATAGCAAGAAATGAAGTGATATCTTCATCCAATAGAAAATTCTACTAAGCATGTTTTGTTTACCCTTATCTCAATTACTCTATAAATCCATTGCATTTCGTAAGGGCAAGGATGCTCTTTAGTTTTTAGGCTTAGCTTTTCCACTATCTTTGTTGCTACCATATTAGAAGTGCTTCCATTATCAATAATGAGTCATATAATTTTCCATGAGAAGTATGCCTAGTATGAAAGATGCTTTCCTGCAGCCACTCATTTTCATCTTGCTTAGAAGTGATGTTCAAACTTCTTAGAATCACAAGCCTTTCACCCTTATCAACGTAGATAACTTCATCATAAATAGGGTCTCCCAACTTTTCTTCATTCTCTTCAACATCTTCCTCCACCAATGTCACAGCTCTGTGATTTAGGCATTCAGAAGCAATATGCCCATAGCCTTGGCAATTAAAGCATCTTTTTGAGCTCTTGTTAGAAGAACTAGCTTGTTTGACGCCTTTGGAAGCACCTTTGTCACCAGAAGACTTTGTCAAAGAGTGTGGCCTTGAACTTGAACCACTTCCTTGGTTTGAAGGAAAAATTCTAGTGGCTGATCTTAAAGTAGCCTTTTGAACCTCCTTCCTTTGCTTTTTAATAATCAAAGCAATCTTTCGTACATCATTGAAAGACCAATATGGTTGTAATCAAACAACATTACCAATCTCCCTTTGCAGGCCTCTTAAGTATTGGGCAATAGTTTGCTTTTCCAGTTCAACCAAATCACCATTCATCATGAGTTAGTCAAACTCCAAAGTATATTCCTCCTTACTCATATTTGGTTGTTGCTCAAGAGAGTGAATTTTTATGTACATCTCTATTTAATAATCCTCAGGTAGAAATCTTTTTTTCAACTCCTTCTTCATTTTCTCCCATGTTCTAATTTTTCTTCTTTCCTCTTGATCTCTCTATTTCTTCAAGTTGTCCACCATAGAGAAGCATACTTCTTGAGTTTCAGAGCCACCAACTTGACCTTCCTATCCTCAAGAAACCCCTTATATTAAAAAATATGTTTAACAGTATGTAGCCAATCAAGGAACTCATCATGATGCATTTTTCCCTCAAACTTTGGAATTTTGATCTTCATGTCAAATCCTTTAAAGTTAAAATGATTCCTTCTCACAAAAGAGCAAGGAGAAGAGGAGCTATTACTTGATTCTCAATAATCATCAAAAAATAAGCTTTCATGTGCAGCATCAGAAGATTCATGATCATGATGTCGTGTTCCTTCATACTGATTCAAATGCTACCGGAGTTCATGAAGTTGTCTCCTCAATTCATCCATCACAAAATCACATCTCTCCCTTTTTGGAGTTACAATACGCTATCCATAACGAGCCATGAAACATGGGTCCTATGGGTTATGCTCTAATACCTTACTTGATATTGGAAAATGATCCAATAGTAACCTTCACTGTAAGGATACAGGAGGAACTTTGCCACCTTAGAGATATAGGGTTGTTAGCTCTCTCCAACCTTAAAGGACCACATAAGGGATACAAAAATGCTAAGGTTAAGTCACCACTCAATGGAATCCACCATAAAATGCAAAAAATAGAAGAAAACTCTTCAAATTCCTGGGTCAAAGTTTAATTATTCACCAAAATTATGCATTTTCAAATATCAGAGAAAGCTATAAATTAAAGGCTTTGGAACATCCTTCCAAGCAGAGGAAAATGTTTCAATATCCTGACTTTTGACTATCCTAGCAGCTAGTAAAGGAACTTGACTCTTGATGTTCTAAATTCATTTGAACCTAGACATCTAGAGCTTTTAAATGGCTTCTCATTATTGTCATTGGGCTTGGGGTGAAGGTCCAGTAGTTTGAACAAGTTTGACATGCAATTCCTTCTTTTGATAGCATAATGAGCATTTTTTTGTGCTTGGCCTAGGTCTTTGATTAATTCTTGGTTGTTCTCAAGAGATGCTCCAACATCACAATACTTGCAAGGAATGACAATCAAGATCAATAACTCCTTTGTTTGATAGAATTTAATGGATTTAGAGTATGATGTTCAATAATTGATCCATTCAATTCCTACAAGTAAAGACAATTGAGATGAATTATTCCATTATTTGATGGAATTCAATGGATTTAGAGTATGTAATCATAATGTTGTTATTTTAGTGATAATTTAATGTTTGGTACATACACCATTTTTAACTTCATAATTAGTTTATGTGAATGAGACTTTACAACTAAAAGGGAAATATTGTTAACAAGAAACAAAAATATGGTTTCATTCCCCTAAAAATGAACCATTCAATATCTACAATGAATGAAAATTCTAATCAATCACTCCTTTGTTTGATGACATTCAATGGATTTTGAGCATGAGGTCATAATGTCATTATTCTTATGATTTATTTGATGTTTGGTGCATGCACCATAAATTTTAACCTTATAATTAGTTTATGAGAATGAGTCCTTGTGACTAAAGGAGAAATCAAAATCATGTTTAGAAGAAATGATGAGACAATTTCATTCTCCTAGAATTTAACTATTCTATACATACAAGGAAAGAAAATTAAGATTGATAACTCCTTTATTTATTGGAATTCAATGGATTTAGAGTGAGATGTTCTATAATTGAAATTCAATTCCCACAAGTAAAGACCATTGAGATGAATTATTCCTTTATTTGATTAAATTCAAAGGATTTAGAGTGTGTAGTCATAATGTCATTATTCTGATGATTAATTTAATGTTTGGTGCATGTACTTCACAATCAATTTGTGTGAATGAGACCTTACAACTAAATGGAAAATCTTGTTAGCAAGAAATGAACAAAATGGTTTCATTCTCCTAAAATTGAACCACTCAATGCCTGTAGCAAAAGAAAATCATGATTAATTACTCCTTTATTTGATGACATTCAATGGATTTTGATTGTGAGGTCATAATGTTATTATTCTTATGATTCATTTGATGTTTCATGCATGCACCAGAAATTTTAACTTCATAATTAGTTTGCAAGAATGAGTCCTTACAATTAGTGGAAAATTTTGGTTAGCAAGAAATGATGAGACATTTTCATTCTCCTAGAATTTAACCATTCTAATCAAATCAAGTTTAAGTGAAAGACCTATATGGTTATCTTGTTTTGCTAATTTTACATTATCATTATCAAATCCTAATTTAATGCATGCTTTATGCTTGGATATTAAAACATAAGGATTTGATATGATGCTTACATTTGAAAATTTGGTTCTTATTTATAGAATCATTATAAGGTTATGAACATCATAGTTCCTGGTGTTAGCCCCCAAAGTCCCTTGGTGGGAAAATGTAAGCATTGGTAGCACGTTGTACCAATTATGCCAATGCTACCTGTAGCTTTTGCATGCAAGAGTCATGTTAAAGAAAACAAGGTGGATGTGTGAGACAATGCACATGGCAGCAAAATTAGGAGAGGCTACATGCAAGCTAAGGCATTAGCAAGGACATGGACAGCAAGTGATGGCATTGGCCTCAAGTAGGGACGGCATTTAGGGAGTTAGTTGGTGTGAAAACATGCAGCAATGATGCTTAGCATAAGTTGTAGGGGAACATGGGCTGCCAAGGAGATAAGTTGACCATGTAAGACTTGAGATGTCACTATCTCCTTGAATGGTGCAGGAAGAGGTTGCTAAGAAGTGGGGAGTTGTTCAAAAAAAAAGGGGAACCCACTAAGCATGATTGGCTTGGCAGTCAAGTCATGTATATCCCTAGGTAGCTAAGGGTGTCAATTACCACTACTATAAATATAACCATGTGGTAGCCAAGAGCCACACATAACACTTATACACAACACTTGAGTGATTCAATTAAGGGAAACATTTGGGTGAGAGGCAAGAGTGCGGTGCTTAGCATTATTTTCCTTTGTATACTTTTGGTTGGGAAGGTTTTTATATGTGCCATGTGCCTACCTACTTTCCTTAAGTGCAATTGTGTGTGAAAAGTTGATTGCTTTCTTCTATGGTGGTTAGGCTGAAACCAAGAGGGAATCGTGGTGCCATCACTTGGCCAAAATTTTGGTTGAGAAATTTGGCTGTGTGACAACTGGTATTAAAGCTACTCTACTTCTTCTATTCTGCTAACAAAGTTATATGGAATGAGAAGGACCAAGGAATAGGTTAGTCAAACACAATATAAAGTTGACTTTCCTCCCTCTGCTTCTACCTTTGTGGTTAATGAACCACTAAATCATACCTTGAGACCTCAATCTCCTTCTTTATCTAATATATGATGAGGACTAAAGCATGTAAGTTCTTAAGACCTATAATGAGGTTGAAGACCAAGTGATAACAACCAAGTTTTGCATAATATTTTGCCTTAAACTTAATATCTTATGCATGTTTGATAATTTAGATGATGTAATTTGATTGGTTTCTCACTTAGTTGTCCATATGCCTAATTATTAGAAAAGTATGGTTAAATTCAGTTTTGGTGCAATTTACATACTTTGACTATTTCTTAGGTTGCAGGAGGTTTCTTTTAATGAAACCAATTTTTATTGGGTTATCATGATGAAAAATAAAGTATGGATGTTCATAAAACCTATGATGAGGTTGAAGAACAAGCTAAAGAGTTATTTTACTCTCCTAAAAATGGCCTAAAAAAGAAAATGGTTTTTTATGACCTTAACTCTAGATCAGTAAGAGCAATGAAGTCATAAAAAATAAATTGTCAATGTGAGTGTTGTTGATATTTTTACTTATATGACAATGGTTTATAAACTTAAAAGAAAAAATTTTCTTGATTTTTCAAATTCTAGTGAGTGTTTAGCTCTAAAAAAAGCTTATCGGAAATATTTAACAGAAAAAGGTCAGAGGGTTAAATTGTATTCACCCTCTGTCTTTAAATCTTTGTTAAAATTGATAATAATAAGACTATTTATTCATGTTATAAGGTTAAAACAACTGCTTAGTACTATTATAAAGTAAGGTAATTATAATAATTTGTATCTTCAATCTGTTGGAACTCAACTTACTTGTATTGAGCAAAAGGTTAAGAAAACAACTCAAAGTAGGAATATTAATCCCAAACCTTTAGTTAAACCAAAATAGAAACAAGGGTTTTATTTAAACCTCTATCATCTCAAGAAATAAACTACAAAATGATAGATAAAGGTTCTGATAAATCACAATTAATAAATGAAATCTTTAAAAGACTTCAACATCTAGGCTTAAAAAGCCAAAGAAGTTGTGTTAGAAAAAGTGGGTAAGTTACAAACTATGCTTTTATCAGAACAACAACCATTGAAGGTAAACCTTCTTCTTCTTATGCAAAGGAACCTTTTGATGATAATAAAATGACTTGTAATAAGGTTCAAACAAAACTAATTATCTAAGATAGTTTTATGTAATAAGATAGTTTCTTTTTTTTTTTTTAATTAAAGTATTTAATACGTACAACAAAATAAAATCAAGATAGTAAGAAATGATGAGATGGTTTCCTTCTGCCAAAATTTAACCATTCAAAATTCCTACAAGGAAAGAAAATTAAGATCCATTACTCATTTATTTGATGGAATTCAATGGATTTAAAGTGTGTTGTCATAATGTCATTATTTTCATGATTAATTTAATGTTTGACACATGCACCATTTTTTAACATCATAATCAATTTGTGTGAAAGAGTCCTTACAACTAAAGGAGGAATCTTATTAATAAGAAATGAAGAGATGACATCATTCTCTTAGAATTGAACCATTCAATACTTACAAGGATAAAAAATGAAGATAATTGACTTCATTATTTGATAAAATTGAATGGATTTAGAGTGTGACATAATAATGTCATTATTCTTGTAATTAATTTGATGTTTGGCACAAACATTATTTTTAACTTCTTAATCATTTTGTGTCAATGTAACCTTGCCAGTAAAGGAGAAATTTTGTTAGCAAAAGATGAAGAGACAATTTCACTCTTTTAGAATTTAATTATTCAATATGTGTAACACAAGAAAATCGAGATAGCAAGAAATGATGAGATGGTTTCCTTCTACCAAAATTTAACCATTCAATTCTAACAAGGAAAGACAATCAAAATCAATTACTTCTTTATTTGATGAAATTTAATGGATTTAAAGTGTGATATTCTAGAATTGAACCATGCAAAACCTACAAGTAAAGACAATTAAGATCAATTACTTCTTTATTTGATAGAATTTAATGAACTTAGAGTGAAATAATAATGTCATTATTCTCATGATTAATTTAATTTTTGGCATGAGCATCATTTTTAACTTCATCATCATTTTGTGTGAATATGTCCTTGTGACTAAAAGAGGAATCTTGTTGGCAAGCAAAGAAAAGATGATTTCATTCTCATAGAATTAAAGCATTCAATATGTGCAACAAAAGAAAATCAAGATCAATTACTACTTTATTTGAGTAGAGTGGGAAATAAAAATGTTATTATTATTATGATTAATTTGATGTTTAGTGCATGCACCACAAAGTTTAACTTCATAATCAGTTTGTGGGAATGAGTCCTTGCAACTAAAGGTGAAATCTTGTTAGCAAGAAATGATGAGAAAACTTCCTTCTAGCAAAATTTAACCATTAAATTCCTATAAGGAAAGATAATTGAAATCACTTACTCCTTTATCTGATGGAATTTAATGGATTTACAATGTGATGTTCTACTATTGAATGCAATACCTGCAAATGAAGACAATTAAGATCAATTACTTTTTTATTTGATGGAATTGAATAGATTTAAAGTGTGAAGTCATAATATCATTATTCTTGTGAGTAATTTGAATTTTGGTGCATGCACCAATTTTAACTTCATAATCAATTTATGTGAATGTCAATGATACTAAAGGAGAAATCTTGTTAGCAAGAAATGAAAAGATAGTTTCAATTTGTAAAAATCAAACCATTCAATACTTGCAAGTAAAGACAATCAAGATCAACGTCTCCTTTGTTTTATGCAATTCAAAGAATTTAAAGTGTGAAGTCATAATGGTATCATTCTCATGATTAATTTGATATTTGGTACATGCACCAATTTTAACTTCATAATTAGTTTTTATGAATGAGTTTTGGCAACTAAAGGAGAAATCATGTTGGCAAAAAATGAAGAGACAATTTCTTTCTTCCAGAATTAAACCATTCAATGTCTGCAAGTAAAGACAATCAAGGTCAATTACTCTTTCAATTGATAGAAATCAATGGTATCATCATGTATAGTCATAACATTGTTACTCACATGATTAATTTAATATTTGGAGCATGCACAATTTTTAACCTCATAATCAGTTTGTGTGATTAAGTCCTTGCAACAAAAGTACAAATCATGTTAGCTAGAAATGAATTTAAGCATTCAATACTTATGCAAAAATACAATTAAGGAAAATTACTCTTTCATTTGATCAAATTAAATGGATTTAAAGTGTGAAGTCATAATGTCATTATTCTTGTGATTAATTTAACATTTGGTGCTCACACAAATTTTAACTTTATACTATACTTGTGTGAATTAGTCCTTGCAACTAAAAAAGAAATCTTGTTAATTGCTAATGATGAGACAATTTCATTCTCCCAAAAATGGTTTATTAATTACCTACAAGGAAAGACAATTAAGATCAATGACTCTTTAGTTATTAGAATTCAACAAACTTTGAGTGTGTTGTTCTAGAATTGGTCAATTTAATATCAATGAGGAAAGACTATCAAGAACAAAGTCTCTTTTGTTTTGTGGAATTGAAAGAATTTAAAGTGTGAAGTCATAATTGTTATTATCAAGACTAATTTAATGTTTAGTTTTTGTGATTGAGTTATTGCAACCAAAGGAGAAATCTTATTAATAAGAAAAGAAGAGATAGCTTCATCCGCCTATAATTGAACCATTCAATACTTGCAAAGAAAGATAATCAAGATCAATGACTTCTTTGTTTTATGGAAGTCAATGGATTTAAAGTGTGAAGTCATAATGTTGTTATTCTTATGATTAATTTAATATTAGGTGCAAGCACCACTTTAAACTTCATGATTAGTTTGTGTGAATGAGTCTTTGCAACTAAAGGAGAAATATTGTTAGAAAGAAATGAATAAATGGTTTTATTCTCCCAAAATTGAACCATTTAATACTTGTAAGGATTAAAAATGAAGATAAACTACTCCTTTGTTTGAAGAAATTCAATGGAATTAGAGTGTGAAGTTAAAATGTCATTACTCTTGAGATTAATTTGATGGTTGGTGCATGCACCAATTTCAACATCACAATCAATTTGTGTGAATGAGTCCTTGCAACTAAAGGAGAAATCTTGTTGGCAAGAAATGATGAGAAGGTTTCATTCTCCTAGAGTTAAACCATTTAGTTCATGCAAGGAAAGAAAATCAAGACCAAGTAGTCCTTCGTTTAATGGAATTCAATGGATTTGAAATGTGAAGTCATAATAATGTTATTCTTGTAATTAATTTGATGTTTGGGGCATGCACTAAATTTAACATCATAATTTGTTAGTGTGAATGAGTTGTTGTAACTAAAGGAGAAATCTTGTAAGAAACAAATTAAGGGACTGTTTCATTCTCTTAGAATTGATCCTTCAATACTTGCAAGGAATGAAAATCAAAATTGATTACTTGATTATTTAATGGTATTCAATGGATTTAAAATATGAAGTCAATGTTGTTATTGTCATTATTAATGTCATTATTCTCATGATTAATTTGATGTTTGGTGCATGCACTAATTTTAACACCACAATCAACTTGTGTGAATAAGTCCTTGCAACTAAAGAGCAAATCTTGTTTGAAAAAATTAAAGTGATAATTTCATTATCTTAGAATTGAATAATTCAATATTTGCAAGGAATGATGGTCAAAGATCAATTACCTCTTTGTTTGATGGATTATAATGCATTAAAAGTGTAAAGTCATGATATCATTATTCTCATGGCTAATTTGATTTTTGGTGAATGCATCAATTTTAACTCCAAAATTAGTTTGTCTAAATGAATCCTTGCAACTAAAAGAGAAATCTTGTTAGCAAAAAATGAAGAGGTGGTTTTAGTTTCCTAGAATTAAACCATTCAATACTCACCAAAAAAAAGAAAATCATGATTAATCACTCTTTTGATTAATGGAATTCAATGGATTTAAAGTGTAATGTTATTATGCCATTATTCTTATGATTAATTTGATGTTTGGTGCATGCACCAATTTTTACTTCATAATTTGGTTATGTGAATGAGTCCTTGAACAAAAGGAGAAATCTTGTTTGCAAGAAACAATGAGATGATTTCATTCCCCTATAATTGAACCTTTCAATACCTATAAGTAAAGACAATCAAAATCAAATACTCCTTTATTCAATTAAATTCAATAGATTAAGTGTGTGAAGTCATAATGTCATTATTTTCATGATTAATTTAATGTTTGATGTACACACCATTTTTAACATCATAATTAATTTATGTGAATGAATCCTTACAACTAAAGGAGAAATTTTATTAACATGAAATGAAGAGATAGTTTCATTCTCCTAAAATTAAACCATTTAATGCTTGCAAGGATAGAAAATGAAGATAAATGACTTCTTTATTTGATAGAATTGAAAGGATTTAGAGTGTGACATAATAATGTTATTATTCTCATAATTAACTTAATGTTTGGCATGTGCATTTTTTTTAAATTCATAATCATTTTGAGTGAATATGACCTTGCTACTAAAGGAGAAATCTTGTTAACAAGAGATGAAGAGATAGTTTCATTCTTTTAAAATTGAAGTATTCAATATGTACATCAAAAGAAAATCAAGATAGTAAGAAATGATGAGATGGTTTCCTTTTACCAAAATTTAACCATTCAAAATTCCTACAAGGAAAGACAATCAAAATCAATTATTCCTTTATTTGATGGAATTCAATGGATTTAGAGTGTGATATTCTAGAATTCAACCATGCAAAACCTGCAAGTAAAGACAATCAAAATCAATTACTCCTTTATTTGAAAGAATTCAATGGATTTAGAGTGTGATATTCTAGAATTCAACCATGCAAAACCTATAAGTAAAGATAATCAAAATCAATTACTCCTTTATTTGAAAGAATTCAATGGATTTAGAGTGTGATATTCTAGAATTCAACCATGAAAAACCTACAAGTAAAGACAATCAAAATCAATTCTTTATTTGATAGAATTCAATGAATTTAACAAGTGAAATAATAATGTTATTATTCTCATGATTAATTTAATTTTTGGCATGAGCATCATTTTTAATTTCATAATCATTTTGTGTGAATTTGTCCTTCGTACTTAAGGAGAAATCTTGTTAGCAAGAAATGAAAGGGTGATTTCATTCTCTTAGAATTAAAGCATTCAATATGTGCAACAAAGGAAAATCAAGATCAATTACTAATTTATTTGATGGAATTCAGTGGATTTTAGAGTGAAATAACATTGTCATTATTCTAATGATTAATTTGAAGTTTGGTGTATGCACTACAAAGTTTAACTTCATAATCAGTTTGTGTGAATGTGTCATTGTAACTAAAGGTGAAATCATGTTATCAAGAAATGATGAGATGGCTTCCTTCAACCAAAATTTAATCATTAAATTCCTATAAGGAAAAACATTCAAAACCAATTACTCCTTTATGATCTAATACTAGACTTGATATAGGAAAAGGATCTAATAGTAACCTTCACTCTAAGGATATAGGAGAAACTCCAACACCTTAAAGATACAAAATGTGTTCTTCTCTAAAGTTTTTACTAGAAAAGATAGCTACAATATTTTTTGGAAAGAAAATTTTCTTTTAGCATTACCTTGCCAAAGGAGTTAACCATACTAAAACTATTGATTATAATGAATATACTTATGGAGAATTAGATGATGAAGTAGTAGTTGAAGGAGTTAAACTTTGTAATGAAATGAAATTACATAGGCAATTGCAGAATGATGAAAGCTCAAGGAAAAAAAGTTTTAGTAAGCTTTTGTGAGAAGATGGATTATCCACCCATTTGATATCCTAAAAAACAAAAGATTAAGTGTTATCACTCCTATAATAATTAGAAAAAATAATATATTAAAACAAAAAAGGTCCTTATAAAGTCTAGGAAGCTAAAAATAAAAAAGAAAAAAAGCCTCAATCTAAAAGGACTATTGTTTCCTATAAGTGTGGACACATGGGGCATTATTCTAATATGTGCAAAATGAAGTAAAAGCTTCAAGAGTTAGACATAAGTGAAGATCTTAATAGATAATTATGCATATTTTCTTATCAAAGAGTGATTCTTAAGAATCAGATTTTGAAATAGAATTATTAAAAAAGATCTTTCTTCTTCCACTTTTAACACTAATAATGAAGAAAGTTGTGATGGTCAATGCAATCATTACAAGGCAATGATGGAATTTGTTTTCAAATTCCCTTTGTACTCATCAAGAATTTATCCTAGTGTGTTATTTTAGGAATCTTTTTTTTTTTTTGGCATATGATGCTCTACCTTATTAAAGATATTAATGATAAGGGTATTTAAGCCAAAATTAATGGAAAGATTATTAGTGATGAATTTATATATGTCCCTTAGTATAGAGAGATAAATTTACTTTAAAAAAAATTTAAGTGAACAAAAAATTTTATTTTTTCTTTTCAAGACAAGATTTCTTATAAGCATTTATGATGCTGAAGCATCTCATAAGAAAAACCAAGAATAATCCAAGACTTGGTCCAAGCACAAAAAATGCTCAATTTGCTATTAAGAGAATGGAATGTAGGTCAAATTTGTTACTACTATTGGACCTTCAGTCCAAGCCTAATGACAATTCATGAGTAGTTATTTGAAAGCTTTAGATGTCTAGTTTCACATGAATCAAGAACATCAAGAGTTAAGCTTTCCTTTTTTAGCTGCCAAGATAGTCAAAAGTCAGGATTAGCATTTAACGACTAGTTAGTGGATTGTTAGTATGAAAATATTGAGTTATTGCTACATTTTCCATTGCTTAAGGGGATGTTCAAAAGCATTTTATTTACAATTTTCTCTTATATTTGTGGAGGAGACTTTTAGGATTAATTAAACTTTTACCCTAAAGAATTTGAAGAGTTTTTTTTTCTAAGTTCTATATGTCATTGGTGGATTCCTTTGAATGGTGACTTAACTTTAGCATTTTTGTATAACTTAAGTGGATTCCCTAAAAGTGGTGAGTGTAACCAACCTTGTATCTCTAAGGTGGTGGAGTTTCTCCTGTATCCTTAAAGTGAAAGTTAGAGTCGAATCCTTTTCCCATATCAAGTTTGGTATCAAAGCCTTGGTTTTCATGGCTCATCATGAAATTAATTACATTTTTTATTTTAACTATTATTCAAATTTAAATTTTTTTTTATATTATCTACACAATTTGAGTGCTAAGTTACTCAACATTCATGAAAAGTAAAAAATGACTTTTTTTATACAAAACCTTATATTTTAGTAACTACTTATATCAAATTAAGTGATTTTCAAATTTACTTTCTTTAATTTTAATTTCTATAATTTACATAAAAGGTTACTCTAGATTCATCAAAAGGACTAATTGATCTTGATCATCTTTACGTGCAAGCAAATGATTGATTCAATTCTAGGTGAATCAAACTATCTCTTTATTTCTTGTTAATAAAATTTTTCCTTTCTTTGCAAGGACTCATTCACACAAATTGAATATGAAGTTTGTTGTTTCCACAGCCTTGTATGGGTTGTAATTATTGTCAATTAGGTTTAAGTGTGCAAGAAAGTAAAGCCATATGGAAGGGCAAGAAGGTAAAGGCCACATAGAGGGGCAAGAAGGTAAAGGCCACATAGAGGGGCAAGAATGTAAAAGCCACATGGAAGGGCAAGACAGTAAATTCACCACAAGTAAGCCCTATTAGGGTGTCATGAAGGAGTGTATAAAGGCCATTGGAAGATAACAAAAAGACTGATCGGTTATTGAGAAAAATGGACAGAAAACCTAGGCACACCACCAGCAAGGAAGAGAAACTCGTGAGGAACGACACACCACCGGTAATCTGAGCAGATCGGCACACCACCGGCACACCAGTGGTCGATAATTGAGTAGATTGGCACACCACCAGTACAGCAGCGGTCGGCAATTGAGCAGATCGGCGACAGTGTGAGACCAAAGAGATCCGGCTGGGACGGCAGAAAGATCTGGCTGGGACAGTGAAGAGATCCGGTGACGGTGAGAGGTCTGGCAGAAAGAGATCTGGTCGATGGTGAGAGGTCCGGCAGAAAGAGATTCGGTCGACGGTGAGAGGTCCGGCAGAAAGAGATCTGGTCGATGGTGAGAGATCTGGTAGAAAGAGATCCGGTCGACAGTGAGAGGTCCGGCAGAAAGAGATCCGGTTGACGGTGAGAGGTCCGGTAGAAAGAGATTTAGTCAACGATGAGAGATCTAACAGAACAGGGGCTGGACGGAAAAATAGAAACCAGAGATCTGGTCAAAGGTGAGAGATCTGGCAGAACAGGGGCTGTACAGAAAAACTGAAACGTGAGGCGAGCCGTGAGACAAAGAGACAAGTGAGATCGTGAGACGGTGAAAGTAAGAGTTGTGTGAGACAACCTAGAGAAGGAATTCAGTGAAGTATCGGAAAGAACTCAATGTATTTCCAGATTTCTTCAAGCGAGGTTAGAGAGCATTGTGGTGAACTTCTAAGCGGCAGTGGAGCAGCCTTTCAATTCAACAGAGGAAGACAAGCTAGAAGAAGGGTAGACACAGTAAGTGACACTCTTTGTATTGTACTTGCTTAGTATTTGCAATAGTGAAAGGAGCCAGAGGATTAAGACATCCATTGTAACTGAAATTCTCAAGTATAGTGGATGGTCTCGGTAAGGGAGAGTCCCTACCACTGTTGATGTACGTCACATTGACGGAACCACGTAAATCTTGTGTGTCCTTAATTTGCTTTACATTCTGTGTTTTGAATTGAGTTGTGAATGCAGCTAAAGTATCAGCCAACCCATAACCTAACGAAGGCCTAAACAAGAACATCCGAATTGTCTATTAGGCAAGGTGTCTGAAAGGTGACTTTGGGGACTATTGTGATTGGTAGGTAGCAATAGATCTACCTTAGTCGAGTCTGAGAAAGAGTTCCCTTTTAAGAAGAGGTTGAAGTTGTTCACTTACCTGTGAATTGCAAATTGTGGTGATATTGATTCACCCCCCCTCTTAGTATCACAAACTAGTAGATCCTAGGGAGAAGTCGGGAACTTCAATTGGTATCAGAGCATAGGTTCACTAGTTTGAAGCTTAACAGCTTTGTATACTAGTTTGAAGGGATCTAAAAGTTTGACTTGTTCAGCATATTGAGAAATGGAAGTTGGTACCATCACTAGCACCACTTATAACAAGAAGGTTCCAATCTTCAACGAAACTAACTATCATATGTGGAGAGCAAGAATGCAAGTGGTATTTGCAACCATGGGCATGAACGTGGTGAAATGTGTACAGGAGGGTTTTGTGGCTCTGGAAGAAGGTAAAGACCCAACCCCAGAGGAGTTAAGGTAGTTTGAGATAAATGGGAAGGCCTTAAATGTCATCATTTCAGCATTGATAGATGCTGAGTATGCTAAAGTTATGGACTACAAATCTACCAAGGAGATATGGGACAGATTGTAGAAAGTCTATGAAGGTGATGGTAGAATGAAGGAGGCTAAGCTTCAAGTGTTCAAGGAGAGATATGAATCTCTCAGAATGCAGAAGAATGAGATAGTTCAAGAGTTCTTCACCGGGTTATTGACACTATAAATGACCTAAGAAGTCATGGGAAGAACAAGAAAGACTCATCGATTGTGAAGAAAATTATGAGAATTCTAACTGAGAGGTTTGCCTCAAAGGTGGCAGCCATAGAGGAGAGTAGAGATCTCAATTCTATGTCTCTACATGATTTTCAGTGTAATCTCATTGCATATGAGATGAGAATAAAGTCAACTGAGAGCTCCTCAATGTCAAAGGTATCAGAGGAGGCAGCTTTCAAAGCTATGAAACACTTGAGGATAAAAGAAGAGGAAGAATCATCCAGTAAGGATAATGATGATGATGAGGAAGAAAGTGAAGGTGCATTATTGGCTTACTTCACAAGGAAATTCAAAAAGGGGTCTGAGAAGGGAAAAGGACAGTTGTCCTTGAGATGTTATCGTTGTGGGCAAACTGGACACTTTGCTTCTCAGTGCAAAGTGAAACTTGATGATAAAGATGAGGATGGTGATGATGAGCAAAATTCAAGATGGAGAAGATCATCATTCAAATCAAAGAAGTCCAGTAAGAAGATTGCCAACCCACAGAGGAAGATGAGAGGCTTACTCAAGAGTTATGTGAGTCAAACAAAAGAAGCTGATGAGGAGGATGATGAAGACTCATCAGATGAGCATGTCTTTATGGTATCAGCACAAGATGGTAGCTCAACCTCTGAAGAGGAAGAGGAAGTTGATGAAGAAGAGCTAGATCTTGAAGCTGAGCTGGAAGTAGCTTCAAAGGAGATAATCAAAAGGGGAAAAACCATAAAAAGGTTAGAGGCCCATATAAAACAAGTTGAAGCAAAGTTTGAGGAAGCTGAAAGTCAAAATGATGAAATAAGGGTTGAGCATATTGACTTGAAGAGAAGATTTGAGGAACAGATCAAAATATGTGAAGACCTTACAGTAAAGCTTGGCTCAAGGGCTTTAAAAATTGAAGAAATGGAGAAAGAGTTGCTGAGACTTCAGCAACAACTCAAAAGTAGTAAAGAGAACTTGCAGAAGCTTGAAATGATAGGAGAAACAAGTTCTAAAAAAGGAGAGAAAAATGTGGAGAAAGTGCAGCAATCTGAGGCTGCATTGGCTAAAGAAAATAAGAATGTGTCACAGAAGTTGAAAGAGAAGGTTGTGACTCAGAAGAAGATAGCTGAGAATAAAGAAGATCTGAAGAAGCAACCTAGGGTGGCAAACAAGAAGGAAGAAAAGAAAGTTTGGCAGCAGAGGGCTATAGCTGAACAGAAGAAGGAGAAGAAGGTGACTGAAATGGAAGTCACACAAGCAAAGAAGCCAGCTACTTTGCCTACACAGCAAGTGATGAACAGAAGAAGACAAGTAGTGATCAGACCCAAGAAGAGGCAATTTCAAGGTCATTGCCTTTATTGTGGAGTTTGGGGTCATAAGGCGAGTAACTACTGGTGGAGAAGGCCAGTATATGTCTCCAACTTGAGAAGATACGATGCTGCATACAGGGGGAGACAATACATAATTCAAAAGAGAACACTTGTCATGAGTTCTTGCACATACTATAAAAGGCAAGGACATGCTGACAAGGATTGTTGGTGGAAGCCCAAACCAGTGGTTTCAAAGAACAAGTTTGCTTTATTGGCAGACTTGGAACAGTGTGAAAGGTACGGGCAGGATGGCCATAATGCCAAGAGATGCATGACACTTCTCCCTGAGCAAGAGAAGGCACTTAATGGCACAGTGAAAACAAGCGATGCAGTCAAAGATGAGAAAAAGGAGAAAGCTATCTTCCAGCCAGTTCAAAAGAAGGAATATAAAGCTAAAAGGGAGGTGGCTAATATAACTAAAATTGCACTCAAAGCTGACTGCAAGGATAAGCAGTGGACCTTGATAATGGATGCACTTTGCACATAACGGGAGATAAGAGTAAATTATCAAAGCTAAACAAATCAAGAGAAGGCAGAGTCAAGTTTGACAATGATGATTCACTCAACATCAATGGTTAGGGGTCAGTAAAAATTGGAAGAGGAAAGCTGAAAGATATTATACACGTTGAAGGACTCAGATATAATTTAGCATCTGTCAATCAGTTATGCAACGAAGACCATAAGGTAATATTCACAAAAATAGGTTGCCAGGTAAAGAGGAAAGAAGGCAATACTGTTGCAGCCAGGAAGAGAATAACTGGAAATTTATATGAGATTGATGAGGACAAGACAAACAGCTGTTTACTCACCAAAGAAGAAGAAAATCAACTCTGGTATAGGAGGCTGGGACACTTGTCACAGAAGAACATGAGGAAGTTGACCACTACTCATGCAATCAGAGATATTCCTGACCTTAGGAGAGAGAAAGAGTATGTTTGCTCAGCATGCTCTAAAGGAAAACATGTCAGAAAGCAATATAAAACCAAAGAGTTCAATTCTGAAGCAGTGCTTGACATTGTGCATACTGATTTGTGTGGGCCAATGAGAACAAAAGGATTGAAAGGTGAGAGGTACTTCGTCTTGTTTGTTGATGATTATTCTAGAAGGACCTGTATCATGCACCTCAAGCATAAGTCAAAAGTTTTGAATTGATTCAAGAGATACAGAAGATTGGCTGAAAATGAGAGTGGAAGGAAGATCAAAGTATTGAGGTCAGATCAAGACACTGAATTTACAAATGTAGCTTTTGAAGATTACCTTAAGAAGCATGGTATTCACCATCAGATGGCAACAGTAAGAACACCTCAACAGAACGGGGTGGTAGAGAGGAAGAATAGAGTTGTGGTTGAAATGGCAAGAACTCTACTATTAGAATCTAAACTTCACACAAGATTTTGGACAGAAGCAACATTTACAGCTGTGCACCTACTAAACAGAGTTCTACTAAGGCCAAATACTGATAAGACTCCATATGAGTTATAGAGCGGGAAGAAGACAATAGCCAAGTATCTCAAAGTCTTTGGCAGCCCACGTTTTGTGAAGAACAAGGAGCAAAACTTGGGAAAATTCAACGCTAGGTCTAATAAAGGCATCTTTGTGGGATACTCAGCAAGGACAAAAGGTTACAGAGTTTTCCTGCATAAGTTGGGAAAAGTGATCACTACCAGTGATGTGAGAATGGATGAGAACTGAAAAACAATGCAAAATGGAGAAGCTAAGGACAATGAAGAAGATGACTTCAATGTAGATGAAGAATCAAACCAACCTGAAGAAAAGGAACAAAAAGTAAGTTCAGACTCGGAGAAGAGTGAGTTTGAAGATGAAGAAAGAGATCCTCTCGCAACTAAAACGGTGCAAGGAAGAAGGACAAAGAAAACATGGACTAGTGCTCATCAAGGAGATCAAATCATAGGTGACCCATCAGCAAGAGTTACAACAAGAAGAAGAATTGTGGGAGCTACTGCTTTACTCTCACAAGTTAAACCTAAATTTGTTGAAGAGGCTATTCAAGACAAAGCCTGGGTCAAAGCTATCAATGAGGAGCTGGATCAAATTGAGAAGAATGATACATGGGAGCTAGTTCCAAGATCCACTAATAAGAATGTCATAGGAACAAAGTGGGTGTTTAGGAATAAACATAATGAAGATGGCAAGGTGGTGAGGAATAAGGCTAGACTGGTTTGCAAAGGCTACACTCAGATAGAAGGGGCAGATGTTGATGAAACTTTTGCACCAGTAGCAAGGTTAGAAACTATTAGAATATTCTTAGCTTTGGCAACACACAAGAGGTATAAAGTATCTCAGATGGATGTGAAATCTGCCTTTCTGAATGGGCTCCTGAAAGAAGAAATGTATATTGAACAACCCAATGGAGTACAAATCAGTGAGAATGAAACACATGTGTGCAAGCTAAAGAGAGGAACTTCAGAAGAGGAACGGTTGATAATAACCTGTATGTGTATGGTCTCAAGCAAGCTTTAAGAGCATGGTATAGTAGGCTAGATGCGTACTTGAGAAGGTTGAACTTCAGAAGAGGAGCGGTTGATAATAACCTGTATGTGTTCAACTCAGAGAAAGGCCAGCTGATAACCATAGTATATGTAGATGACATCATCTTTGGAGGGGATCACTCTGAGCTATGCCAAGATTTTGCACAGAAGATGAGTGAGGAATTTGAGATGTCTTTGATTGGAGAAATGACATACTTTCTTGGATTACAGATAAAGTAGTGTGAAGAAGGTATCTTTATTTCTCAGACGAAATATGCCAAAGAGATGCTAAAAAGGTTTGGCATGAAGGATAGCAGATCTGTCAGTACCCCTATGACAGTGGGCTACAAGTTAACAAAAGATCAGGAGGGAAGGAGTACAAGCCCTATATAGTACAGGAAGATGATAAGGAGCCTTCTATACATTACGGCATCAAGGCCTGATCTTATGCAAGCTGTGTGCGTTGCCAACAGATTCCAAGCTGATCCTAAGGAGTCTTATATGTTGGCAGTGAAAAGAATCCTAAGGTATCTTAAAGGAACACTGGAAATGGGCTTGTGGTATCCAGCTATGGATTCTATTAAACTACAAGCATACACTGATGCAGACTGGGCAGGAAGTATATATGATAGAAAATCAACCAGTGGTTGCAGCTTCTACTTAGGTTCAAAGTGTGTTGCATGGTTAAGTAGAAAGCAAAACAGGTAGCTTTGAGCACAGCTGAGGCTGAGTATGTGGCTGCTTGTGCAGCATGTACACAGGTGATATGAATGCTAAGACAATTGGTAGACTTAGGTGTTGAAGTGAAGTTACCAATCAGTGTACTTTGTGATAATCAAAGTGCTATTAATCTTAGCAAGAATCCAGTATAACATTTGAGGAGCAAGCATATTGACATCCGATATCACTTCATCAAAGATCAAGTGGAACAGGGTACAATTTAGTTGGAGTATGTTGGCACTAAAGATCAAATTTCAGATATTCTAACTAAACCTCTATCCACAGAGCTATTTGAAAAGCACAGATTGAGTTTATCTGTGCAAATACCTCCTCAAGCCTGAAGTTTAGGTGAATCCTCCATCTCCACTTTGTGAGTTTTTTTTTTCAAATTTGTAATTGGTTGGCAAAGGGGGAGAGAAGCAATAGTGCAGGGGGAATTGTTAAGAAAGGGGGAGTGCATATTTAGGGGGAGTTGAAACTGCTGCATAGTGGCTTTTGTTATGAGTGTTGCCAACAATTACAAACGGGGAGATTGTTGTTCCCACAGCCTTGTATGGGTTGTAATTGTTGTCAACTAGGTTTAAGTGTGCAAGAAAGTAAAGCCACATGGAAGGGCAAGAAGGTAAAAGCCACATAGAGGGGCAAGAACGTAAAAGCCACATGGAAGGGCAAGACAGTAAATTTGCCACAAGTAAGCCCTATTATGGTGTCATGAAGGAGTATATAAAGGCCATTGGAAGACAACAAAAAGATGGATCGGCTATTGAGAAAAATGGACAGAAAACCTAGGCACACCACCAGCAAGAAAAAGAAACCCATGAGGAACGGCACACCACTAGCAATCTGAGCAGATTAGCACACCACCGGCACACCAACGGTCGGTAATTAAGCAGATCGACACACCACTGGCACACCAGCGGTCAGGAGTTGAGCAGATCGGCAATGACGTGAGACCAGAGAGATTCGATTGGGATGGCAGAAAGATCTGGCTGGGATAGTGAAGAGATCTGATCGACGGTGAGAGATCCGACAGAAAGAGATCTGGTCAACGGTGAGAGGTCCAACAGAAAGAGATCTGGTCGACGGTGAGAGGTTCGGTAGAAAAAGATCCAGTCGACAGTGAGAGGTCTGGCAGAAAGAGATCCGGTCAATGGTGAGAGATCCGGCAGAACAACGGCTAGATGGAAAAACAAAAACTAGAGATCCGGTCGAAGGTGAGAGATCTGGCAAAACAGGGGCTGGATAGAAAAACAGAAACGTGAGGTGAGCTATGAGACAAGGAGATGGGTGAGATCGTGAGACGGTGAAAGCAGGAGTTGTGTGAGACAACCTAGAGAAGGAATTTGGTGACGCATCAGAAAGAACTGAATGTATTTCCAAATTTCTTCAAGAGAGGTTAGAGAGCATTGCGGTGAACTTTTAAGTGGCAATGGAGCAGCCTTTTAATTCAACAGAGGCAAGACAAGCTAAAAGAAGGGTAGACACAGTAAGTGACACTCTTTGTATTGTACTTGCTTAGTATTTGCAATAGTGAAAGGAGCCAGAGGATTATGGCATCCATTGTAACTGGAATTCTTAAGTATAGTGGATGGTCTCGGTAAGGGAGAGTCCCTACCACTGTAGATATACGTCATGTTGACAGAACCACGTAAATCTTGTGTGTCCTTAATTTGCTTTACATTCTATGTTTTGAATTGAGTTGTGAACACAGCTAAACTATCAGCCAACCCATAACCTAGCGAAGGCCTAAACAAGAACATTCGAATTGTCTATTAGGCAAGGTGTCTAAAAGGTAACTTTGGGGACTATTGTAATTAGTAGGTAGCAATAGATCTACCTTAGTGGAGTTTGAGAAAAAGTTCGCTTTTAAGAAGAGGTTGAAGTTGTTCACTTATCTACGAATTGCGAATTGTGGTGATACTGATTCACCCCCCTCTCAGTATCACAAACTAGTAGATCCTAGGGAGAAGTCGGGAACTTCAAAGTTAAAAATGGTGCATGTACTAAACATTAAATTAATCATGAGAATTAAGACATTATCACATCACATTCTAAATCCATTGAATATCATCAAATAATGGAGTAATTGATCTTGATTATCTTTACTTGAAAGTTTTGATTGATTAGATTCTGAAAGAATGAAACTATCTCATTATTTCTTCCTAAATAGATTGTTCCTTTAATTGGAAGGACTCATTCTCACAAACTAATTATTAAGTTAAAAATGGTGTATGTGTCAAACATTAAATTAATGAAGAGAAGAACAACATTATGATTACACACTTTAAATTTAATATTTGGAGCATGCGCCTTTTTTAACTTCTTAATTAGTTTGTGTGAATGAGTCCTCAAAGCTAAAGGCAAAAATTTGTTAGCAAGAAATAAATAAATGGTTTCATTCTCCTAAAATTGAACCATCTAATACCTATAAGTAAAGTCAATCAAGATTAATTACTCCTTTATTTGATGGGATTCAATGGATCAAGAGTTTAAAGTCATAATCTCTTTACTCTAATAGCTAATTTAATGTTTGGTGCTTGCACCAATCTTAACTTTTTAATCAATTTGTGTGAATTAGTCCCTACAACTAATTGAAAATCTTGTTGGTAGGAAATGAAGATTGTTTGATTCACCTCGAATTGATCCATTTAATACTTACAAAACAATCAAGACTAATTGATTACTCTTCTATTTGATGGAATTCAATACATTTAGTGTGTAAAGTCATAATGTTGTTATTCTTGTGATTAATTTAATATTTGGTGGTTTGCCCCAATTTAATTTAAATAATCAATTAGCTTGAACCAGTTCGCATAACAAAAGGACAAATCATGTTTGCAACAAATGAAGAGACACTTTCATTCTCTAAGAATTGAACTATTCAATACATGCAAGGATAGACAACCAAGATCAATGACTCCTTTGTTTGAAGAAATTTGATAGATTTAGAGTTTGAAGCCATGCACCAATTTTAACATTATAATTAGTTTGTGTGAATGAGTCCTTGCAACTAATGGAGAAATCTTGTTAGCAAGAAATGAAAAGACTATCTGATTATCATCATAATGAGTTTGTGAGAATGTGTCCTTGCTACTAAAGGAGAAATTGTGTTAGTATGAAAAGAAGCGATGGTTTCATTCTCCTATAACTAAACCATTCAATACCAACAATGAGAAAAAATCAAGATCAATTAATTCTTTATTTGATGGAATTCGATGGATTTAGAAGTGAAGACATAATATCATTATTCTCCTATTTAATTTAATGTTTGGTGTTTTCCCCAATTTTAACTCAATATTATGTTAGCATGAATGAGTTTGTGTAACAAAAGGGGAAATCATGTTAGCAAGGAATGAAGAGACAGTTTCATTCTCCAAGAATTGACCCATTCAATACTTGCAAAGATAGACAATCAATATCAATGGCTCCTTCGTCAAATGGAATTCAATGGAATTAGAGTTTGAAGTCATAATGTCCTTATTCTCATGGCTAATTTAATGTTTGGAGCATGCACCCAATTTAACTAATGGAGAAATTTTGTTACCAGGAAATGAAGAGATGGTTTCATTCTCTTAGATGTGATCATTCAATACCAACAAGGAAACACAATTAAGAGCAATGACTTCTTTGTTTGATGGAATAAAATGGATTTTGAGTGTGAAGTCATAATACCATTATTCTTACGATTAATTTAATGTTTGGTGGATGCAACATTTTTGACTTCATATTCAATTTGTGTCAATATGTCCTTGCTACAAAAGGAGAAATCTTGTTAGCTAGAAATGAAGAGTTGGCTTCATTATACTAACATTAAACCATTCAAAACCTACAATGAAAAAAAATTGAAATCAATTATTTCTTTATTTGGAGGGATTTAGAGGATTTTATGTGTAAAGACATAATGTTATTATTCTCATAATTAATTCGACGTTTAGAACATGCACCATAAATTTTAAACTTCATAATCAGTTTGTGAGAATAAGTCTTTGCAACTAATGGAGAAATCTTGTTAACAAGAAATGATGAGATAGTTTCATTCTCCTAGAATTTAATCATTCTACAGCTACAAGGAAAGGCAATCAAGATCTATTACTCCTTTATTTGATGGAATTTAATGGATTTAGAGCGTGATGTTTTAAAATTAAACTAGTCAATACTTGCAGGTAAAGATGATCATGATTAATTACTCCTTTATTTAATGGAATTTAATAGATTTAGAGTGTATAGTTATAATATTATTATTCTTATGATTAATTTAATGATTGGTGCTTTGCCCTAATTTTGACTTAATAATCAGTTAGTGTGAACGAGTCCTTGCAACAAAAGGAGAAATCATAGTAGCAAGAAATAATGAATTGGATTTATTCTCTTAGAATTGAAACTTTTGATACCTACATGAAAAGACAATCAAGATCAATAACTCTTTTGTTTGATGGAATTCAATGGATTTAAGGTGTCATGTTCTAGACTTGATTCATTCCATTCCTACAAGTAAAGACAATAAAGATCAATTACTCCTTTATTTGATAGACTTCAATGGATTTAGAGTGTAAGGACATAATGTCGTTATTCTTGTGATTAATTTAATGTTTGGTGCATGCACCATTTTTACCTTCATAATTAGTTTGTGTGAATGAGTGCTTGCAACTAATGTAGATATCTTTTAGCAAAAAAGGAAGAGACAGTTTAATTCTCTTAGAATAGGACCATTCAATACTTGTAACAAAAGAAAATGGAGATCAATTGCTACTTTATTTGATGGAATTTAATGGATTTTGAGTGTCAGGTCATAATGTCATTATTCTCATGATTAATTTTATACTTAATGCGCACCACAAATTTTAACTTCATAATCAGTTTGTGAGAATGAGTCCTCATAACTAATGGAGAAATCTTATTAGCAAGAAATGAAAAGACGGTTTAAATCTCCTAGAATTGAACCATTCAATACATATAGGGAAAGAAAACCTAAACCAATTACTCCTTTGACTGTTGGAATTCAATGGATTTAAAGTTTGAAGTCATAATGCCTTTAATCTCGTGATTAATTTGATATTTGGTGCATGCACTAATTTTAACTTCATAATCTAGTTATGTGAATGAGTCCTTACAACTAAAGGACAAATCATGTTAGCAAGAAACAAAGAGACTCTTCCATTCTCCTAAAATTGAGCTAGAATTGAACCATTCCATACTTGCAAGTATAGACAATCAAGATATATCACTCCTTTATTTGATAAAATTGGATGGATTTAGAGTGTGAATTCATAATGACGTTATTCTCTTTAAAAATTTAATATTTGATGCATGTACCAATTTTAACTTCATAATCAGTATAAGTGAATAAGTCCTTGCAACTAAAGGAGTCTTGTTAGCAAGAAATGAATAAATGGTTTCATTCTCCTACAATTGAACCATTCAATACCTACACAAACAAAAAATGTAAATCAATTACCCCTTTATTTGATGGAATTCAATGGATTTGAGTGGGTAGTCATGATTTCATTATTCTCTTAATTATTTTAATGTTTGTAGCTTGGATCATTTTTACCTTCATAGTCAATTTGGGTGAATGAATCCTTGCAACTAAAGGGGAAATCTTAATAGCATGAAATGAAGAGATAGTTTCATTCTCCCATAACCAAACCATTAAATACCTTTAACGAAAGAAAATCAAGACCAATTATTCCTTTCTTTTTTGTTTTTAATGGAATTAAATGGAGTTAGTGTAAAGTCATAATGTTGTTATTCATGCTATTAATTTAACATTTGGAGCTTGCACCACAAATTTTAGGTTCATAATGAGTTTGTAAGAATGAGTCCTTGCAACTAAAGGAGAAATGTCGTTAGCAAAAAATAATGAGATGATTTCACTATCTTAGAATTTAACTGCTTTTTACTTGCAAGGAAAGACAACAAGATCAATTACTCCTTTTTTTTTTTTTCTTTTTTGGATGGAATTCAATGGATATTAAGTGTGTACTTATAATGTCGTTAATCTTGTGATTAATTTAATGTTGATGCTTTGCCCCAATTTGAGCTTAATAATCAATTAGTGTGAATGAGTCCTTGCAAAAAAAAAAAAAAGAGAAATCATTTCAACAAGAAATGAAGAAATAATTTCATTCTCTTATAATTAAAACATTCAATACATGCATCGAAAGACAATGAAGACCAATGACTCCATTGTTTGATAGAATTTAATGGATTTAGAGTGTGATGTTCTTGAATTGATCCATTACATTACTAAAGGTAATAGTTTCATTTTCCTAGTATTAAACCGTTTAATAGATGCAAGGAAATCATGATCAATTACTCTAAGTGATTAAATTCAATGGATTTAAAATTTGAAGTCATAATGTTGTTATTCTCATGATTGATTAATTTGATGTTTGGTGCATGCACCAATTTTAATTTCATAATTTGATTGTGTGAATGAATCCTTAGGATAAAGGGAAAAATCTTGTTAGTAAGAAATGAAGAAATGGTTTCATTATCCTAGAATTGAAACATTCAATACCTGTAAGTAAAGACAATCAAGATCAATCACTCCTTTATTTGATGGAATACAATGGATTTGAGTGGGTAGTCATAATGTCATTATTCTCATGATTAATTTAACGTTTATTGCATGGACCATTTTTCAATTCATAATCAGTTTGTGTGAATAAGTCTTAAAAACTAAAGGGGAAATCATGTTAACAAGAAATAAAGAGATGGTTTCATTCTTCCAAATTTGAACTATTCAATACATGTAAGGAAAGAAATTCAAGACCTTTTTTTGATGAAATTCAATGGATTTTGAAGTTCCCGACTTTTCCCTAAGATCTATTAGTTTGTGATACTAGGAGGGGGGTGAATCATTATCACCATAATTCGCAATTCGCAGGTAAGTGAACAACTTTAACCTCTTTTTAAAAGTGAACTCTTTTTCAGACTCGAGTAAGGTAGATTTATTGCTACCTACTAATCATAATAGTCCCCAAAGTCACCTTTCAATCACCGTGCCTAATAGACAATTCGGATGTTCTTGTTTAGGCCTTCGTTAGGTTATGGGTTGGCTGATACTTTAGCTACGTTCACAACTCAATTCAAAACACAAAACGTAAAGCAAATTAAGGACATATGAGATTTACGTGGTTCCGTCAACATGACATACATCTACGGTGGTAGGGACTCTCCCTTACCGAGGCTATCCACTATACTTGAGAAATTCAGTTACAATGGATGTCTTAATCCTCTGCTCCTTTCAGTATTGCAAATACTAAGCAAATACAATACAAAGAGTGTCACTTACTATGTCTACCCTTCTTCTAGCTTGTCTTGCCTCTATTGAATTGAAAGGCTGCTCCACTACCGCTTAGAAGTTCACCGCAATGCTCTCTAACCTCTCTTGAAGAAATCTGGAAATACATTGAGTTCTTTCCGATGCTTCGCTGAATTCCTTCTCTAGGTTGTCTCACACAGTTCCTGCTTTCACTGTCTCACGGTCTCACCCATCTCCTTGTCTCACGGCTCGCCTCACGTTTCTGTTTTTCTGTCCAGCCCCTGTTCTGCTGGATCTCTCACCGTCGACTGGATCTCTCTCACTGTTGGTTTTTGTTTTTCTGTCCAGCCCCTATTTTGCCGGATCTCTCACCATCGACCGGATCTCTTTCTGCCGGATCTCTCTTGGTTGGCTGAATCGGGTTTCTGCCCTGTTCTGGTCTCACGCCATCCAGCCCCTGTTCTGCTAGATCTCTTCATTGTCCCAGCCGGATCTTTCTAGTCTCATGTCATCCAGCCAGATCTCTTCACTATCCCAGCTGGATCTTTCTGGTCTCACGCCGTCCAGCTGGATCTCTTCACCGTCCTAGCCAGATCTCTTTACCATCGGTTTTTGTTTTTTCGTCCAGCCAGATTGTCTCCTCGCCGACCGCTGTTCAGCCGGATTGTCTCCTCGCCAACCGCCTATTCTGCTCAAATTGCCGACTGTGTGCCGTTCTGCTCAAATTGCCGACTGTGTGCCGTTCTGCTCAAATTGCCGACTGTGTGCCGTTCTGCTCAAATTGCCGACTGTGTGCCATTCTGCTCAAATTGCCTATCCATCTCTTTTTTGTTGTTTTCCAATGGTCTTTATATACTCCTCCATGAAACCCTAATAGGGCTTACTTGCGGCGAGTTTACTGTCTTGCCCTTCCATGTGGCTTTTACATTCTTGCCCCTCCATGTGGCTTTTACCTTCTTGCCCTTCCATGTGGCTTTACTTTCTTGCACACTTAAACCTAGTTGACAACAATTACAACCCATACAAGGTTGTGGGAACAACAGATTTAAAGTGTGAACTCATAATGTCATTATTCATGTGATTAATTTGATGCTTTGATGCATGCACCAATTATAACTTCACAAATAGACTGTTTGAATGAGTCCTTCCAAGTAAAGGAGAAATCTTGTTTCAAGGAAACAAAGAGATGGTTTCATTCTCCTAGAATTGATATATTTTATACCTTAAAATAAAGAAAATCACAATTAGGTTGTGTGAATGAGTCCTAGCCACTGAAGGACAAATCTTGCTTGAATGAAACAAAAAGATGGTTTTATTCTCTTAGAATTGAACAATTCAATACTTGCAAGGAAAGAAAGTCAAGATCAATTACTCTGTTTTGTGGAATTCAATGCATTTACAATGTGAAGTCATAATGTCATTATTCTTGTAATTAATTTGATGTTTTCATGTGTGCAACAATTTTAACTTCACAAGCAATTTGTGTGAATTAGTCCTTGCAACTAATGGAGAAATTTTGTTAGCAAGAAATGAAAAGGCAGTTTCATTCTTGTTAAAGTGAACCATTCAATACATGTAGGGCCACTATAAATCTTGTTTAATAATCCCTAGAACATGATACTAAGAAGCAAACAAGAATATCATATCTCTAAGATCATCATTTTTTACATAAAAACGTTCATAAACAATTCTCAACTTTTTAGGTAAAGTAATGGGACGTAGACCCCATTTGAAAAACTAGGCTTTAAACTAGTTAGGAAACCTCTTAAGGTCATGTGGGAAATGGATTTAAATCCACTAGCTGAATTTTTTTTTTCTGGTTTTCATATAGAAAAGCCTTTTCCCATGCTTCCATATGTTGAAAACAAGTCTCCTTGCCAATCTTCAAGATAAATAACTTCTTTCATCTTGAACTTAACATAAGCCTCATCCTTGTAACCAAAAGAAGGGGTACTAAAACCCCTTTTGATGGGTTTAATAACCATAAATCTTATTTCAAGCAGAATTTGTCGATAATATAAACAATCTTTAAGATAAGTATAAAGATAGATTTCATGCTTAAGATAAAAGCATGCTACCTCATTCATAGAAGCTAGACATAATTGTTTTCAAGAGAACATAAATAATCTATATATTTTAGAATTAACAAGTTATCCCTTTAACAAGAGCACACTCATAAGCATCATCACAAAATTTATTAACTGTATAATTTGAATTTTTGGATGTGGTTTTTGCTAGGAAAATAATTGATTTTGTTGGGGATTGTAGCCCCTACAGGAGTAGGTGTGTGCTCATGCAATGTTAGCAAAAATTCACGAGTTAGGAAAAATCAGGAAGAGAATTGGAATTTCCTTATATAAACTCACTATTAAAATCAAATACAGATAATATTTCTTACCATCTAATAAAGATTTGTTTTGATACTATATTCTTAACATCTTTAGTAAGAACATTTTTTGTAACTTTGCAATTAATTCTTAAAAAAAACATTTTAATTCAATAAAGCACTGTCAAACTTTTAAATGCATAATATTATAGAAAAAATCTCTTTTTTATTTGTAGAGTAATTAACTCTAGCACCTCTCCACATGTAAATAATATATAAAGAATTTAAATTTAAATAATAGATAAAATAAAAAATATAATTACTTAATTTAGACATTTTCATTCAAATATGATTTATTTTTTTACTTTTTGGTAAATTTAAAATAACTTTTTATTAAAATTATAGAAATTATGGTAAATGACCTTAAATTTGAATAACATTTGGGTTAATTTATAAAGTTACTAAAATATTAAATTTTGTATTAAAAAATGTTTTTTTCTTTTTTTTACCTTTTCAAGAATATTGAGTAAACTCATATTAAAATTGTGTAAATTATACAAAAAGATATTAAATTTGAATAATAGTTAAATTAGAAAATGTAATTTTCTAAATCAATTATTATTTCTATTAGGATATATTTTATTTTTTACTGAATTTAGAGTATCTTTTTATTAAATTGGTAAAAATTATAATAAAAAAATTATAAATTTGAATAATATTTGGTTTAATTTAAATAATTACTAAAATTTAGGGTTTTATATTAAAAAAATATTGTTTTTTTACATTTTCATGATGTTGAATAATCTTATACATAAATTGTATAAATTACACCAAATGACTTTAAGTTTGAATAATAGTTAAAATAAAAAAATAAATTATTTTAATTGGTAGTTTTTCTTTTCGAATAAAATTTATTTTACTTTTTGTTAAATTAATAGTAATATTTTATCAAGATTATGGAAATTATTATAAAAAATTATAAATTTGAATAATTTTTTGGTTTAATTTAAATAGGTATTAAATTTGAGGCATTGTATTCAAAAATATCATTATTTACTTTTTTCGTGATATTGATTATTTTAATATTTAAATTATATAAAATTATATATAACAAAATTTAAATAATGGTTAAAATAAAAAATAAATTACTCCACTTGGTTTTTTTTTTTTTTTTTTCAAAATAGGGCATATTTTATTTTTTAGTGAATGTACAATAATGTTTTACTAAAATTATAAAAATTATTATAAATTTAAATAACATTTGATTTAATTAAAATATATACTAAATTTGAGATTTTGTATTAAAAAATGTCATTATTTACTTTTTCATGATATTTAGTATTCTAATATTTAAATTGTGCAAATTATGTAAAAAATATTAAATTTAAAAAATAGTTAAATTAAAAAAATAAATTACTTAAATTAATAATTTTTTTTATTCAAATAGAATTTATTTTACTTTAAAGTAAATTTATAGTAACCATTTAGTCAAAATGTATAATTAAAATAAAAAATTGTAAATTTAAATAATATTTAATTTAATTTAAACTGTTATTAAAATTTAAATTTTTACATTCAAAAATATCATATTCTTTTTACTTTTTATGAATGTGGACTAATGCATTATTCAATTTACATTTTTTAATATAATTTAAATTTGAATAACAATTAGAATAAAAAAATATAATCATTTAACTCAATTATTTTTTTAATTCAAATATAATCTTTTTACTTTTTTGATAAATTTGGAATAACCTTTTATTGAAATGGTAAAAATTACAATAAAAAACTTGAAATTTGAATAATATTTGTATTGATTTATATAATTATTAAAATTCTAAGTTTGTATTTTAAAATGTTGTTTTCTACTATTTTATAAATATTAAGTAATTTAATATTTAAATTATATAAATTATGTAAAATGATATAAAAAAAATGGTTATATTAGAAAATGTAATTTATCAAATTAGTTATTTTTTATTCAAATAGGGTATATTTTTCTTTTTAATGAATTTAGAGAATATTTTCATTGAAATTGTAGAAATTATAATAAAATATTATAAATTTAAATAACATTTAATTTAATTTAAATAATTACAAAAATATTCAAAAATGTCTTTTTTTTTCTTTTTACTTTTCATAAATGTGGACTAACATGTTACTTTAATTATGTAAATAAAATAAGAAAAATTTAAATTTTGAATAATAGCCAAAATAAGAAATGCAATTACTTAAATCAATTGTTTTTTATTCAGATATGATATATTTTATGTATTCGTGAATTTAGAATAATATTTAGCTAAAATTACATAAATTATAATATAATACTTTAAATTTGAATAACAATTTAATTGATTCATATAATTAATAAAAAATCTTGAATTTTGTTTTCAAAAATATTGTGTTTCACATTTTTATAAATATTGAGTAATCTAATCTTAACTTATATAAATTATCTAAAAAACATTAAATTTAAATACTAGTTAGATTAGAAAATGCAATTTCTTATATTATTAGTTTTTTTTTATTCAAATAGGATCTTTTTTTTTTTTGATAAATTTAGAGTAACCTTTTATTGAAATTGTAAAATTTAAAATAATGAATTATAAATTAAAATAACATTTGGTTTAGTTTAAATAATTACTAAAATTTAAACTAGAAGGGTCTATTTTTCTTTTTTAGTAAATTTCAAGCAACTTTTTATTGAAATTGTAAAAATTAAAATAATGAATTATAAATTAGAGTAACATTTGATTTAGTTTAAATAATTACTAAAATCTTCCCAAGGGGAATTAGAAACTAGAAGTGGTGTGTGGAAACTTATATTCTAAACATGGCATTTTGCTTTATAGCATACAACACATCATTCCAATATTCTAGTGACATCTTGACTAAGTTTTAGCCAAAAGAAATTTTCTTGCACCAAAATCAAAGTTTTGTTGCTTCCAAAGTGACCAGCAAGTCCTCCTTCACGAGTTTCTTTAATAATGGCCTCCATCAAAAGCAATTAGGAATGCATGACTTGTTAACTTTGTAAAGAAAACCATCTTGCAGAAAGAAATGATTGACTAATCCATTTGAATAAGAAGCCCAAATAGATGAAAAATTAGAGGTAGAGGATTAGAGTTCTGTTACAATCTCAAATCCCAATACCTTTGTCTCCATTGTGTTTAAAAGCAAATCTCTTCTACTCAATGCATTAGCTATTTTGTTGAGCTTCCCTACTTTGTGCTTGATAGAAAAAGTGTAGGGCTAAAGAAATTCAACTCATTTGGCATGAAAACTATCAAGCTTGTGCTATGTATTCAAGTACTTTAATGTCTCATGGTTAGAAAATAAGACAAATTCTTTGAAGCAATAAGTAGTGAACTCAATGTTCAAAAGCATGAACAATGGCATAGAACTCCTTATCATATGTTGAGTAGCTTCATGTTGCATTATTTAGCTTTTCACTAAAGAATGCAATTGACTTGCCTTCTTGACTTAAAATAGCACCGATGTCCATATTGGATGCATCACTCTCAACTTCAAACACTTTTCCAAAATCTAGAAGTTCAAGTATTAGAGCATTAAACATCATCTTCTTTATTAGCTCAAAGCTCTTTTGGGCAATTATTGTCCACCAAAATGAATTTCCCTTTAAGCACTTAGTTATAGGAGCAATAAGAGTCTTGAATCCTTTGATAAATCTCTGATAAAAAGATACAAGGCCATAAAAACTTCTTACATCATGAATAGATTTAGTAGTGGGCCAAATAACAATTACCTCAACCTTGTTTGGATCAACTACAATTTTTGCCAAAGATACAACATAACCAAGAAACATAATGCCATTCATGTAGAATTGCCATTTCTTTGCATTAGTGTACAACTTTCTCTCTCTCAACACCTAAAACACTTGTTTTAAATGCTCCAAGTGTTGTAAATCATATTTGATTTAAATAAAAATGTCATCAAGGTATACAACAACAAATTTACCCATGAAAGGTCTAAAGACATGAGTCATAAGTCACATGAAAGTGTTGCATTCATTAGAAAGCCCAAATGGCATGACTAACAACTTATAAAGAACATTTCTAGTTTTAAAGGCTATCTTCCACTCATCTTTAGGTCTCATTTGAATTTGATGATACCTACTTTTAAGATCAATTTTAGAGAAAATAACAAAACCATGTAATTGATCAAGTAAATCATCAAGTTTAGGAATAAGAAACCTGTATTTGATGTTAATTCTATTAATTATTCTACTATCTGTACAATGATAAGATTTGTCCTTCTTGGGTCCTAAGAGGGCTGGCACATCACATGTACTCATGCTTTCTCTCACAAATCCCTTGATTATCAAATCTTCAACTTGCCACTGCAATTCTTTATGTTCTTTAAGATACATGTGATTATCAAACATTCTACTAAGCATGTTTTGTTTATACTTACCTTAATTCTTTTATGAAACCATTGCATTTTGTAAGGATAAGGATGTTTTCTAGTTTTCAAGCTTAGCTTCTCAACCATATTTATTGCTCCCACATTAGAACTGCTTCCACTATCAATAATGAGGTCACACAATTTGCCATGAGAAGTGTAATTAGTATGAAAGATGCTTTCTTGCAACTACTCATTTTCCTCTTGCTTTAGAAAGACATTCAAACTTCTTTGAATCATAAGCATTTCTCCCTCATCAGTGTAGACAACTTCTTCATCATAAATAGGGTTTCCCAGCTTTTTTTTTCTCCTCTTTAACATCTTCCTCCACCAATGTCACAACTATGTGATTTGGGCATTTAGAAGCAATATGTCCATAGCCTTGGCATTTAAAGCATCTTCTTAGGCTGTTATTAGAAGAACTAGCTTGTTTGTCACCTTTAAAGGCTCTTTTGTCACCAAAAGACTTGGATGAAGAGTAGGCCATGAATTTAAACCACTCCTTAGGTTTGGAGGAAAAGTTTTAGTGGCTGATTTTGAAGCAACCTTTTGAACATCCTTCTTTTGCTTTTCAATAGTCAAAGTAAGCTTGCTTACATCATTGAAAGGCTAATATGGTTGAAATCGAACAACATCACCAATCTCCTTTTTTAGGCCTCTTAAGTATTGAGCAATAGTTTGCTCTTTTGGTTTAACCACATCACCGTTCATCATGAATTGTTCACTCATTTCTAGTTGATGCTCAAAAGAATGAATTTTCATGAACATCTCCATTTGAAAATCCTTAGGTTGAAATCTTTTTAAACTCCTTCATTTTCTCCCATATTCTAATTTTTCTTCATCCCCCCTTTATTTCTTCAAATTCTCCCATTATAAAGAGGCATACTTCTTGAGTTTCAAGGCCACCAACTTTACCTTTATATCCTTAGAAAACTTCTTATACTCAAAATATGTTTAATAATATTTACCTAATCAACAAACTCATCAAATTGCATTTTTCCTTCAAACTCAGGAATATCAATTTTCATGTCAAAGCCTTTGAAGTTGGAATGATTTCTTTTCACAAAAGAGTGATTCATTTAATGTTTGGTGCTTTTCCCCATAATTTTAACTTAATATAATCAATTAGTGTGAACGAGTCCTTGAAACAAAAGGAGAAATCATGTTATTAATAAAAGGACAATTTTAGGAACAAGTTTGTCAACATTAATCAAAATTCAAAAACAATATTTTTGAATACAAAATTTCATATTTTAGTTTCTATTTAAATAAAAGTAAATATTATTCAAATATATGATATTCTATTATAATTTTTATAATTTCGATAAAAAGTTATTCTAAACTCACCAAAAAGTTAAATAAACCTTATTTAAATAAAAAATAAATGATTTAATTGATTATATTTTTTAATCTAACCTTTATTCAAATTTTTATTTTTTGTGTGATTTATGCAATTGAATTAATAATTTAGTCAAGATTCATAAAAAGTAAAAAACAACAATTTTGAATATAAAATCCTAAATTTTAATAACCATTTAAATCACCTCAAATGTTATTAAAATTTACAATATTTTATTATAATTTTTACAATTTCTTTGAAAAGTAACTCTAAATTTATTAAAAAAAATTAAAATAGACAGTATTTGAATGAAATCAAATAATTTATTTTCTGTTTTAACCTTTATTAAAATTTAACATTTTTTATATAAATTATTTCATTTAAATATTATATAACTCAACATTCACAAAAAATAAAAAAATAATATTTTTTGATATAAAATTCATGATTTTAGTAATATTATAAATCAATCTAAATATTTTTCACATTTAAAATCTTTTATTGTAATTTTCTAAAATTTCAATAAAAGGTTACTACAAATTCATAAATAAGTAAAATAGATTATATTTGTATAAAAAAATGATTGATTTAAATAATTATATTTTTTATTTTAACAATTATTCAAATTTAAATTTTATTATTATATTATTTATACAATTTAAAATAGCAGGTTAATCTATATTAATGAAAAGTAAAAAAATCACATTTTTGAATATAAAAATCTTAAATTTTAGTAATTATATAATAAAAAAAAATTTATTAAAATGTATAAACTTTTATTATAATTTTGTAATTTTTATAAAAATTTACTTTAAATTCACCTAAAAATAAAATAAATATTATTTAAATAATAATAATAATAAAAGATTACTTTGAGTAATTTATTTTTTATTCTAATTATTATTCAAATTTAATAACTTTCTTTTATAATTTATATAATTTAACTATTACGTTACTCAATATTTACTAAAAGTAAAGAATATTACTTTTGAATACAAATTTCTAAATTTTAGTGATTATATAAATCAATTTAATTATTATTTAAATTTAAAATTTGATTGTAATGTTTGCAATTGTAGTTAAAGGATACACCAAATTTATCAAAAAAATAAAATATATTATATTTTAATAAAAAAATGATTGATTTAAGTAAGTATATTTTTTAATTTTAACATTTATTCAAATATAAAGTTTTTATATTATTTATGCAATTTAAATAATAGATTAATCAATATTCATAAAAATTAGAAAGATGATAATTTTTAATACAAATTTTCAAATTTTAGTTTTTACTTAAATCAAATCAATTCTTATTCAAATTTATAATTTTTTATTATAATTTTTATAATTTCAATAAAAAATGATTCTAAATTCACTAAAAAACTAAATAAATCCTAATTGAATAACAAGCAACCAATTTAATTAATTGTATTAATTTTATTTTATCTATTATTTAAATTTAATTATTTTATAAGTTAGCCAGTTAAAAAAAAAAGATATTTTTGAATGTAAAAAAAATCTAGTTTTAAGTAACTAATTAAATCAAATTAAATATTATTCAAATTTATAATATTTTATTATACTACAATTTTTATAAAAAGATATTATAAATTCACCAAAAAGTAAAATAAATCTTATTAGAGTAAAAAATAATGAATCTGAGTAATTCATTTTTTATTTTAAATATTATTCAAATTTAATATTTTTTTTATATAATTTACGTAATTTAAATATTAAGTTTCTCCACATTTATTAAAAGGTTAAAAATGATAGTTTTAAAATACAAAATTTAAAATTTTAATAATTATATAAATTAATTCAAATGTTATTTAAATTTACATTTTTTTATTATAATTTTTATATTTTTAGTAAAAAATTACTCCAAATTTACAAGCAAGTAAAATAAATTATATTTAAATAAAAAATTAGTTTAATTAATTATATTTTTTATGTTAACTATTATTTAATTTTAAATTTTCTTTCTTATTATTTATACAATTTAAATGATAGATTACTTAACATTTATGAGAAGTAAAAAATAACATTTTTTATACAAAATTCTAAATTTTAGTAACTACTTATAACAAATTAAATGTTATTCAAATTTATATTCTTTTATTTTAATTTTTATAATTTCAAAAAAATATTACTCTAAATTGATCAAAAGGACTAATTGATCTTAATTGTCTTTATATGTAAATGAATGATTGTTTCAATTCTAAGTGAATGAAACTGTCTTTTCATTTCTTACTAATAAGATTTCTCCTTTGATTACAGTGACTCATTCACACAAACTGATTTTGAAGTTAAAAATGGTGCATGTACTAAACATTAAATTAATCATGAGAATAAAGACATTATCACATCATATTCTAAATCCATTGATTTTTATCAAATAATGGAGTAATTGATCTTGATTGTTTTTACTTGCAAGTTTTAATTGATTAAATTCTAGGAGAATGAAATTGTCTCATCATTTCTTGCTAACTAGATTGTTCCTTTAATTGGAAGGACACATTCTTACAAACTTATTATTAAGTTAAAATTGGTGCATGCACCAAACATTAAATTAATCACAAGAACAACATTATGACTACACACTTTAAATCTATTAAATTTCATCAAATGAAGAAGTAATTGATCTTGATTGTTTTTACTTGCAAGAATTGAATGGTTTAATTCTAGAACATTACACTTTAAAATATATTGAATTCCTTTAAACAAAGGAATCATTGATCTTGATTGTCTTTCCTTACAGGGAATGAATACATCAATTCTAGGAGAATGAAACCATTTTGTCATTTTTTGCTAACAAGATTTCTCCTTTACTTTCAAGGACTCATTCACATAAACCAATTATGAAGTCAAAAATGGTGCAAGGACCAAAAAATAAATTAATCACAAGAACAACAATATTATGACTACACACTATAAATCCATTAAATTCCATTAAATAAAGGAGTAATTGATCTTGATTTTCTTTACTTGTAGGTATTGAATGGTTCAATTGTAGAACATCACACTCCAGTTCCATTGAATTCCTTCAAATAAAGGATTAATTGATCTTGATTGTCTTTCCCTATAGGTATTGAATGGTTATATTCTAGGAGAATGAAACTATCTCATCATTTCTTGTGAATAAGATTTCTCCATTAGTTTTAAGGACTCAATTCATACAAAAATAATTATAAAGTTTAATTAGTGGTGCATTCACCAAACATCAAATTACTCACAAGAATAAGGACATGAGTAATTGATATTGATTGCCTTTACTTGAAAGTATTGAATGGTTCAATTCTAGGAAAATGAAACCTTCTCTTCATTTCTTGCTAACAAGTTTTTCTTTAGTTGCAAGGATATTGACACAAACTAATTATGAAGTTAAAAATGGTGTATGCACCAAACATTAAAGTAATCACAAGAATAATGATATTATGACTACACACTCCAAATCTATTGAATTCCATCAAATAAAGGAGTAATCAATATTGATTATCTTTCCTTGTAGGTATTGAATTGTTAATTCTAGAACATCACTCTAAATCTAATGAATTTCATCAAATAAAGGAGTAATTGATCTGAATTGTCTATCCATGCTTGTGTTGAATGGTTAAAAACTAAGAGAATGAAATAGTATCATCATTTCTTGCTGACAAGATGAAGTTCCCGACTTCTCCTTAGGATCTACTACTTTGTGATACTGAGAGGGGGATGAATCAGTATCACCACAATTCGTAATTTGCAGGTAAGTGAACAACTTCAACCTCTTCTTAAAAGCGAACTCTTTCTCAGACTCGACTAAGGTAGATCTATTGCTACCTACTAATCACAATAGTCCCCAAAGTCACCTTTCAGACACCTTGCCTAATAGACAATTCGGATGTTCTTGTTTAGGCCTTCATTAGGTTATGGGTTGGCTGATACTTTAACTGCATTCATAACTCAATTCAAAACACAAAATGTAAAGCAAATTAAGGACACACACTTTTTACCTGGCAACCTGTTTTTGTGAATATTACCTTATGGTTTTCGTTGCATAGCTGACTAACAGATGCTAAATTATATCTGAGTCCTTCAACGTGCAGAACATCTTTCAGCTTTCCTCTTCCAATCTTTACTGACCCTTGACCATTGATGTTGAGTGAATCATCATTGCCAAACTTGACTCTACCTTTTCTTGATTTGTTTAACTTTGATAATTTACTCTTGTCTCCCGTCATGTGTGAAGTGCATCCACTATCAAGGATTCACTGCTTATCCTTGCAGTCAGCTTTGAGTGCAATTTTAGCTATATTAGCCACCTCCCTTTTAGCTTTATATTCTTTCTTTTGAACTAGCTGGAAGATAGCTTTCTCCTTTTTCTCAGCTTTGACTGCACCACTTGTTTTCACTGTGCCATTGAGTGCCTTCTCTTGCTCAGGGAGAATTATCATGCATCTCTTGGCATTATGGTCATCCTGCCTGCACCTTTCACACTGTTCCAAGTCTGCCAATATAGCAAACTTGTTCTTTAAAACCACTGGTTTGGGCTTCCACCAACAATCCTTGTCAGCGTGTCCTTGCCTTTTACAATATGTGCAAGAACTCACGATAGGTGTTCTCTTCTGAATTCTGTATTGTCTCCCCCTGTATGTAGCATTGTATCTTCTCAAGTTGGAGACATATATTGGCCTTCTCCACCAGTAGTTACTTGCCTTATGACCCCAAACTCCACAATAAAGGCAATAACCTTGAAACTGCCTCTTCTTGGGTCTGATCACAACTTGTCTTCTTCTGTTCATCACTTGCTGTGTAGGCAAAGTAGCTGGCTTCTTTGCTTATGTGACTTTCATTTCAGTCACCTTCTTCTCCTTCTTCTATTCAGCTGTAGCCCTCTGCTGGCCGACTTTCTTTTCTTCCTTCTTGTTTGCCACCTTAGGTTGTTTCTTCAGATCATCTTTATTCTCAGCTATCTTCTTTTTGAGTCACAACCTTCTTTTTCAATTTTTGTGGTACATTCTTATTTTCTTTAGCCAATACAGCCTCAGATTACTGCACTTTCTTTACATTCTTCTCTCCTTTTTCAGAACTTGTTTCTCCTATCATTTCAAGCTTTTGCAAGTTCTCTTTGCTACTTTTGAGTTGTTGCTGAAGTCTCAGCAACTCTTTCTCCATTTCTTCAATTTTTGAAGCCCTTGAGCCAAGCTTTACTGTAAGGTCTTCACATATTTTGATTTGTTCCTCAAATCTTCTCTTCAAGTCAATATGCTTAGCCCTTATTTCATCCTTTTGACTTTCAGCTTCCTCAAACTTTGCTTCAACTTGTTTTATATGGGCCTCTAACCTTTTTATGATTCTGCCCCTTCTGATTATCCCCTTTGAAGCTGCTTCCAGCTCAGCTTCAAGATCTGGCTCTTCTTCATCAACTTCCTCTTCCTCTTCAGAGTTTAAGTTACCACCTTGTGCTGATGCCATAAAGACATACTCATCTGATGAGTCTTCATCTTCCTCCTCATCAGCTTCTTTTGTTTGACTCACATAACTCTTGAATGAGCCTCTCGTCTTCCTCTATGGGTTGGTAATCTTCTTACTAGACTTCTTTGATTTGAATGATGAACTTCTCCATCTTGAATTCTGCTCATCATCACCATCCTCATCTTCATCATCAAGTTTCACTTTGCACTGAGAAGCAAAGTGTCTAGTCTGCCCATAACGATAACATCTCAAGGACAACTGTCCTTTTCCCTTCTTAGACCCCTTTTTGAATTTCCTTGTGAAGTAAGCTAATACTTCACCTTCACTTTCTTCCTCATCATCATCATCATCCTCATTGGATGATTCTTCCTTTTCTTTTATCTTCAAGTGTTTCATAGCTTTGAAAGCTACCTCCTTTGATACCTTTGACGTTGAAGAGCTCTCAGTTGACTTTATTCTCATCTCATATGCAATGAGATTGCACTAAAGATCATGAAGAGACATAGAATTGAGATCTCTACTCTCCTCTATGGCTGCCACCTTTGAGGCAAACCTCTCAAGCAGAATTCTCAGAATTTTCTTCACAATCGATGAGTCCTTCTTGTTCTTCCCATGACTTCTTAGGTCATTTATAGCGTCAATAACCCTGGTGAAGAACTCTTGAACTGTCTCATTCTTCTGCATTTTGAGAGATTCATATGTCTCCTTGAACACTTGAAGTTTAGCCTCCTTCATTTTGCCATCACCTTCATAGACTTTCTGCAATCTGTCCCATATCTCCTTGACAAATTTGCAGTCCATAACTTTAACATACTCAGCATCTGTCAATGCTGAAATAATGACATTGAAGCCTTCCCATTTATCTCAAATTGCCTTAACTCCTCTGGGGTTAGGTCTTTACCTTTTCCCGGAGCCACAAAACCCTCCTGTATGCATTTCACCATGTTCATGCCCATGGTTACAAATACCACTTGCATTCTTGCTCTCCACATATGATAGTTGGTTTCGTTGAAGATTGGAACTTTCTTGCTGTAAGTGGTGCTAGTGCTGGTACCAGTTTCCATTTCTCAGTATACTGAACAAGTCAAACTTCTAGATCCCTTCAAACTAGTACACCAAGCTGTTAAGCTTCAAACTGGTGAACCTGTGCTTTGATACCAATTGAAGTTCCCGACTTCTCCCTAAGATCTATTAGTTTGTGATACTGAGAGGGGGGTAAATCAGTATCACCACAATTCGCAATTCTCAGGTAAGTGAACAACTTCAACCTTTTCTTAAAAGTGAACTCTTTCTCAGACTCGACTAAGGTAGATCTATTGCTACCTACTAATCACAATAGTCTCCAAAGTCACCTTTCAGACACCTTGCTTAATAGACAATTCATATGTTCTTATTTAGGCCTTCGTTAGGTTATGGGTTGGCTGATTCTTTAGCTGCGTTCACAACTCAATTCAAAACATAGAACGTAAAGCAAATTAAGGACATACGAGATTTACGTGGTCCTGTTAACGTGACGTACATCCACGGTGGTAGGGACTCTCCCTTACTGAGACTATCCACTATACTTGAAAATTTCAGTTACAATGGATGTCTTAATCCTCTGCTCCTTTCACTATTGCAAATACTAAGCAAGTACAATACAAAGAGTGTCACTTATTGTGTCTACCCTTCTTCTATCTTGTCTTGCCTCTGTTGAATTGAAAGGCTGCTCCACTGCCGCTTAGAAGTTCACCGCAACGCTCTCTAACCTCTCTTGAAGAAATCTAGAAATATGTTGAGTTCTTTTTGATACTTCGCCGAATTCCTTCTCTAAGTTGTCTCACACAGCTCCTACTTTCACCGTCTCACGGTCTCACCCGTCTCCTTGTCTCACGGCTCACCTCACGTTTCTGGTTTGCCGTTCCATGTCTCACGCACGTTTCTGGTTTGCGCCCTTTGCTGGTCTCACGCCTCACGCATGTTTTTGGTCTCACGTCGATGAACGTTCTGGTCTAACGCCGTCACACATTCTGGTCTCACACTGTCCAACTGGATCTTTCACCGTTCAGCTGGATCTCTCTCACTGTTCAGCCGGATCTCTCTCACCGTCCAGTCAGATCTCTCTCACCGTCCAGCCAGATTTCTCCCACCGTCCAGCCGGATTTCTCTCACCGTACAGCTAGATCTCTCTCACCGTCCAGCCAGATTTCTCTTTACTGGTGGTTTCTATTTTTCCCGTCCAGCCCCTGTTCTGTCGTGTACCCCTCTTGGTTGCCCGAATTGGGCTGTTCCGTTCACCTCTGTTCGAGAGTTCTTGTGTTTTTCGCCGTATGTTCCTTTGCCGTCCACTCTCCTCTTCGGCCGTCTTCGTATTTTCTCCCTTTCAACCCGATTGTGTCGTCTGTTTCTCTCTCTACCTCTTTGCCATGTTGTCTCCTCGCCAACTGCTGGTGTGCCGGTGGTGTGCCATTCCTGACGGGTTTCTCTCTCTTGCCGGTGGTGTGCCGTTGCTCATGGGTTTCTCTCTCTTGCTGGTGGTGTGCTGTTCCTCACTTTCGCCATCCACTATGATTTTGTTGTATATAATTTTTCTCTCTCTTCCAATGGCTTCTCTCTTTGGTCGGCTGGTTGTCTAGGTTTTCTGTCCGTTTTGCTCAATTTCTGACTTGTCTTTATTTGTTGTCTTCCAATGGCCTTTATATACTTTTCCATGAGACCCTAATAGGGCTTTTACGTTCCATGCAGCAAATTTACTGTCTTGCCCTTCCATGTGGCTTTACTTTCTTGCACACTTAAACCTAGTTGACAACAATTATAACCCATACAAGACTGTGGGAACAACACAAGATTTCTCCTTTACTTGCAAAGACTCATTCACACAAACTAATTATGAAGCTAAAATTAACATCAAATTAATCATGAGAATAATGACATTATAGCTTCACACTTTAAATCCATTGAATTCCACCAAATAAAGTAGTAATTGATCATGATTATCATTACTTGTTGGTATTGATTGGTTCAATTTTATAAGAATGAGATTGTCTTTTCATTTCATACTAACATGATTTCTACTTTAGTTGCAAGGACTCATTCACGCTAATTGATTATGAAGCTAAAATTGGTGTATGCACCAAACAATAAATTAATCATGAGAATAATGATATGATGACTTCACACTCAAAATTTGATGAATTTCATAAAAAAAGAGTCATTGTTCTTGATTATCTTTCCTTGTAAGTATTAAATGGATCAATTCAATGAGAATAAAAACCATCTCTTCATTTCCTACTAACAAGATTTCTGTATTAGTTGCAAGGACTCATTCATGAAAATTGATTATGATGTTAAATTGGTGCATCACTTCAAACTCTAAATCCATCAAATTCCTTTAAACAAACAACCCATTGATACTAATTGTCTATCCTTACAAGTATTGACTAGTACAATTTTAGGATAATGAAATTGTCTCTTCACTTGTTGCAAACATGATTTCTAATTTTGTTGCATGGAATCATTCACACTAACATATTTTTTTATTAAAATTGGGGCAAACCACCAAACATTAAATTAATTATGAGAATAATGGAATTATGACTTCATACACCAAAATGTATTGAATTTAATCAAATAAAGGAGTAATTGATCTTTGATAGTCTTTTCTTCTAGGTATTGAATGGATGAATTTGAGGACAATGAAACTGTCTCTTCATTTCCTACTAACACGATTTCTCCACTAATTGCAAGGACTCATTTGCATAAACTAATTATGAAGTTAAAAATGGTGTATGCACCAAACATTAAATTTTGCTAGAATAATGATATTACAACTTTAAACTCTAAATCCAATATATCCCATCAAATAAAGGAGTAATTGATCTTGATTGTCTTGTAGGTATTGATTGGTTCAATTCTAGGAAAATGCAACCATCTATTCATTTCTTGCTAATAAAATTTCTCCTTTAGTTGCAAGGACTCATTCATAAAAACTAATTATAAAGTTAATAATGGTGCATGCAACAAACATTAAATTAATCACAAAAATAATGATATTATGACTTCACACTCAAAATTCATTGAATTTCATAGTATTATGCATTCAAAAGTGATTTATTCAACTAGAGATTTCTTTTAAGAATTGATTGCAAAGCTGCAAAAGTTGTTCTTATTAAGGTTGGGAAGAACATAGCATCAAAACAAATCTTTACTAGATGGCAATGAATATTATGTGCCTTTAATTTTAACATTGAGTTTATACAAGGAAATTCTAATTATCTTCCTGATTTTTACTCATAAATTTTTGCATGGAAAATTGCATGAGTAAAGTTTTGCTCCTCTAGGGGTTGCAGTCCTAACCAAAGTTGATTATTTTGCTAGCAAAATATGCATCAAAAATTTCAAGTTTTGAAGTTAATAAACTTTGTGATGATGCTTATGAGCATGCTTTTGTTAATGGGTTAACTTACCCATTAATTCCAAAATTTATGGACTATTTATGTCCACTTGAGAACAATTATGCTTAGCTTCTACCTAATGAGGTAGTGTGCTTTTATCTTAAGAAGGAAATCTATCCTTATATTCATCTTAAAGATTGTTCATACAATTAACAAATTCTGTAGAGACAAGATCCATAGTCATTCAACCCATCAAAAGCGATTTTGGTACCTCTTATTTTGGTTACAAGGACTACACTTATGCTAAGTTTAAGATATGAAATGTTCTTTTATCTTGAAGATTGGCAAGGAGATTTGTTCACTACCAAAGAATTGAAAGACTGGTGAAAGGTTAAGGCATTCAATTATTTTGATTATATGGAAGCATGGGAAAAGGCTTTACCATATGAAAATAGGCAAAAGAAATTCAGCTAGTGGATTCAAATCCTTTCCCACATGACCTTATGAGGTTTCCTAACTGGTTTATAACCTCATTCTTCAAATGGGGTTGCTTTACCTAAAAAGGTAAGAACTATTTATGAACAATTTTGCACAAAGATGATGATCTTAGAGATATGCTATCCTATTTGCTTCCTGGTATCAAGTCCCATTGATTGTTAAATGAGATTATGTTATAGCAATCAAGCAGGTTAATATCCTAAAAGTTAACATTAAGTTGTTTCATGGCTCATTAGAAGAATTAATATTCACAAGTAGGACAAGTTTGATTTTTTCAATGACAGCATCTACATGGCTAGAGGGATTATTGTTATTGATGGACCACACCCTATTTCGGGGTCGGGCATGATGTGTCCCACATCGGTTCCTGAGGGTGTCTTTGGGCTGTTTATAAAGGTTGTGTCAAACCTCCACTCTTAAGCTAGCTTTCATGGTGGAGTTAGGGTTCAATCCCTTATCAGATTCCAAAGTGACTTCTCCATATTTTTGAACCATTAAACAACCAATTTGGGTTTGGGTCTATTCATAACAATTGCAAGCTTGAATATGTGCTTCAATTTAGGCTTTTCAATCACATGATTTAGACATCTAAATCTCAAGTTATGCCCATTTAATAATGTCATGCTCAAACAAGCATCCTACTTCAATTAGGATGAGGCTTCAGTTTTCTACCTTATCTTCCAAGTAACATCTCAAGGCCCAATCAAACTTGGATTGGGACTCTTAACCTTTATAAGGAAAATTTGAGATGTCTACCATAATTTTACTACAAACTACTTTTCTAATCTAAACCTCTAAGTTAGTGGAAAACCTAAGGCAAGCAACAAAGGTCAGAATGGAAAAATGCTAAAATTTTTCCCACTAAAAGCATATATTCTTAAAATTTTCTTAAAACATACTATAGTCACAAAGGAAAAAAATCTAATCATCTTAAATAAGTATACAACTCATTAAAAAAAATTAATTGTGAAAGTGAATAAAAACATAATAAAATTTTTGCTCATTAAATTCCCCCACACTTAAATTTCGCACATCTTCAAGTAAAATAAAGTCAACTCAAAAGAATAATAAACTATACCCTAGTTATACCTTAAAAAATCATTGCAATGCACAAGCTCATTATGTTCAATTTTCAACTAACATACACACCTAACTTTAAAATGCAACAATGTTAAATAAAATAACAAGCATACTTATATCTCTTCCTCTCTATCCATAATTGCCTTTAATAGTTAATGCAAGTTTTGGAATTCACACAACCAGGTCATGTATAGTTCACCTATCAACCATTCCTCTATACTACTACAAGCCCTTACAAAAGTAGAAAAGTAAAACATAAAATAGACATTCTTCCTTAACACGTACCTAGAAATTAGGAAACATACATCAAGGTGCTTTACATACTCATGTTAAAGTCACCATTTAATGGGAGTGTCAACACTTTTTGTGAAATACCCTTAGTTACTAGGCAACTTTAATAGTAGAGTAGAACTAGACTGTGCATTTTTTTTTTTTTTTACCACCCTATTTACTTAAACCCAAGTTTAGAAATAGCTTAAGAAGAATAGTTCCAAGACAAACCACACACTTCTCAATGATACTTTGCTAGAAAACTCACATAACTTCTCAAAAAGCACTATTTTAATTGAGAATTAAAAAATCAAATACACTTACTCTTATTTTACAAGGCATTGCTAACATCCTAAACTAGGTAGTATATCATAAAAATAACCTAATTTCATACTTATGTATCATAAAGCTTCTAAAACACAACCAATGTATGATAACTATTTCATGAAAACTTAAAAAAAAAATCTGCCTAAACCTCTCCCCACACTTAAAATTTATATTCTCCCTAATGTAAAATTGAATGTAATGAAAAGTTATTTGAAACACAAATAAAAAGAAAAGGTGAAGAAATAAAATCTGATTTATTCATGGGTTGCCTCTAAATAGAGCCTTTGTTTAACATCATTATCCGGATGACATGCTTCCTTAGTCAGCATAGATTGGATCTTCCAATTCTATCACTTCAACATTCTACACCTAAAAACCTTTGTAAAAAAGTTTAAGCCTAAAACTATTCACCTTAAACCTTAAACACCTTGTCCATCTTTAAGTTCCTTATCTCAACTGCTCTAGGAATGAAAACATTAATAATAACAAAAGGACAAACCCACTAAGAGCTCAACTTATCTAGAAATAGTTTAAGCCTTGAATGGTTGAGGAGGACTTTCTGTCCAACAACAAAGTTCTTCCTTGAAATCTTTTGATCATAAATGGTCTTTGTTTTTCTCTTTAAGACTTCTAGTGCTCTCATATACATCATTACTTATCTCTTCGAACTCTTATTGTTGTAACTTCTTTTGTTCATCCACTTCATCTATCTTCATGTTGCATTGTATAATTGCCCAATAATCTTTATATTCTAACTCCACTAGAAGATGGCATGACATATTATAGACTAACTGATAGGGAGGGCAACTTTCCTATAAGCATTTTGTAAGCTATCCTATAGGCCACAATGCATCATTTAGTTGTAAACTCTAATTCTTTCAATTTGGATTAATTGTCTTTTTAAGGATGGATTTGATCTCACCATTAGACACTTTAGCTTGACCACTTGTCTAGGGGTGGTAGGCAATAGTAACTTATGTGTGACTTGATACCTTTGTAATAGTGCCACTATTGTCCTATTGTAGAAATGGGTGCCTCTATCATTGATCATTGCATTTGGATTCCACAACATTTGCAACAACTTTACAATCATTAGTCTTAGTGGCTTTAGCTTCCATCCATTTTGAAACATAATTGACAGCCAAAAAAAATATATACATCAATAGAAGAAACTAGGAATGGTCTTACAAACTCAATGCCCTAGTCATACAAAATTTCAACAATGAAAATAATGATTTGTGGTATTTGATCTCTATGGGATATATTACCTATCCATTGGCATTTCTCACAAGACTCACAAAATACATAAGCACTTATGAATAAAATTGGCCAATGAAGCCCACAATAAAAAATCTCATAAGCTATCCTCTTAGGTCCAAAATGACCTCTATAAGCATAAGAATGAAAAAAGGTTAGAATAGATAAAATTTATTTTCAGGCATCTTCTTATTACCTGATAGCACAAAATCTCCACAAAGATGAATCATTCCACACATAATATTTCCCATCATTCTTAAACTTATCCTTTTATACTCTAGAATTGTTATCAGGCAATATTAAGTAATTAATAATGTGTGTATACTAAGGTAAGGATGTATTAATAAAAAATAGTTGCTCATTAGGAAAAAATTCTTGTAATGGTAATAGATCCTCCTTATGCATCAATCTACTCAAATGATCTACCATAGAGTTTTTTTGCTTTTTTTTTTTTTTAAATCTTTGATCCCAAAAGTAAACCCCTGCAATAATAAAATTTACCTAATAAGACATGGTTTCATCTATTTCTTTAAAAGGAAATACTTGAGAGTTGTATGATCAAAAAACAAATTATCACTTTAGAGCCAAGTAAATAAGTCCAAATTTTTTTAAAGTAAAAATAATAGATAAAAGTTCTATTTTAGTCATGGAATAATTGGTTTTGGTTACATATAAAGTCCTTGAGGCATAGTAAATGGCATGAGTGGTTTTGTCAACTTTCTATCTTAAAACAACTCCCATAACATAATTGCTTGCATCACACATAATATCAAATGGCAATTCACAATTTGGCGACTGCATTATTAGTGCCAATTTTAAAAGCTCCTTTAGCTTGTCAAATGTAACCTTACACATTACTCATCAAATTGAAATGGCAGATTTTTTACAGTAACTTACACAAGGGCAAAGCTATCTTTAAAAAATTTTTGATAAATCTACGTTAGAAACCCGCATGACCAAGAAACGATCAAACATCCCACCCATTTACAAGTAAGGTAAAGCAAAAATAATATCTAACTTAGACTTATCCACTTCTAATTTTGTAGCTGAAATAACATGCCATAAAATATGGCATAAAATGACATTTTTCCCAATATAGAACTAGGTTAGTTTTTAAACATCTCTTCAAGATCAATGTAAGGTTATCTAGACATCTACCAAAAGAATCACCATAAACATTATAGGCATCCACAAATACTTATATGATGTTATCTATATGATCAGAAAATATACTAGCCATACATGTCTAAAATATGGTTGAAGCATTGTAAAGTCCAAATGGCATCCAACAATAAGCAAACATACTAAAAGGACATGTGAAAATCATCTTCTCTTGATCTTCTAATGTAATCACAATCTAGTTGTAACTAGAAATACCACTAAGAATGCAATAATGAGTGACCAGCTAATCTTTCTAACATCTTATCAATGAAAGGAGGAGGGAAATGATCCTTGCAAGTGGTAGAGTTCAACTTCATATAATCAATACACTCTCCACCTCATTTGCACACATGTCGGTGCCAACTCATTATTATCATTTGGAACCATTGTGGTAGCTAATTTCTTTGGGATCACTTGAACTAGACTCACCCACTTACTATCTAAGATTGGATATGTGATGCCAATAACAAGGAGCTTCAAAATATCTTTTTCACAATCTCCATCATTAGGGTGTTCAACCAATGTTAAACTTCCTTAGTTGGTTTGGCTCCTTCTTCTAATAATATTCAGTGCATGTATATGGTAGGACTTATCTATGTAATGTTTGCAAGTGTCCAACCAATTGCCATCTTATGCTCCCTCAGCACATGAATTGACTTCTCTTCTTACATGTAATCATAACTAGTAGTAAGGTATTGTCCTCTCCCAAATACACATACAAATGAGCTGGTAATGGTTTCAATTCTAACCTAGGAGAATATAAAATAGAAGGTAAAAGTTTCTGGAAAGAAATAGGTAAGAAAATGCATACCTATTTGGAATTGTCATGTTCAACTACTCCCTAGCATAACCTCTCCTTCTTTTTCGATGTTCAATGATAGCCACCTCTAACTCTTCCTTGTCTATAAACTTAAAAAATTTTTGTGTTAAAAGATCAATAACATTAGTGGCATAAATTGAATGGACATCACTTTGGTACCTCATAACTTTTTAAATATTGAACTGAATTTTCTCACCATTAAATTCCATTGTCAAGATACCATTATGCATACAAATCCTTATCTGAACTATCTTTAAGAATGACCTCCCAAATAAAATAGGAGCAGGTTTAGGAGAAGCATTGTTATCCATATTAAATATGTAAAAGTCAATTGGAAACACTAACTTATTCATCTACAATAGCACATCCTCAACTACTCCTTCAAGATAAGCATTAGTATCACCAGCCAATTGTATAATGACACTAGTATTTTTCAAAGGACCTAGATTTAAAGAAGCATACATGAATCATGGCATCACATTCATAGCAGCTCCTAAATTTAATATAGCTTTTTCAAATATGATATTACATTTTTTACATGGGATGGTAAATATTGCACTTAGGGAAAAGCTTCCATTAGGGAATTGTGGATACATTCTCCCCCATTTTGATCTTCTTATCATCTCTCAATCTCTACTTATTAATGCATGACTCCTTAAGGAAGTTTTCATACCTTGGCACTTCTTTGATTACATCTAGTAGTAGTATGTTTACCTCTATCTTGTGCAATATCTCAAGCATTTCTTTCTCCTACACCTCCCTCTAAGATTTTGTGCATTTAGTTAAAATTAAAGGAGTTAGCTTTAATCTAAATGGAAAGGTTAGGACTTACCTAGATGGAGAAATTTTTTGATCCTTCTCAATTTCCCCCTCGTTATAACTGGTATTTTCTTATGTGCTTCTTCTAGCTCTTTTTCGACTTCTTAATGATATGGCACTTGCAATCTCTTTTGGATTTACTAGGGTTGCAAAACATAATTTTCCTAAACATTGAGCATCTAATCTATCCACTATGGTAGCTAGCTAGCTTACTTAATTCTCCAAAATTTGTATGCCTATTTTTGCCTCCTATTGGAATTATTGAGCCTGAGTTATGAAAGTTTTGAACATATCTTCCAATGACATACTTACTGGATGAAACCACTTGTTTAGATTATTGATATGGTTTGTGGGTTTGTTGAAATCTTGTCTTTGATGTGTGTGAGTGTGTATGTGCATTCTAAACTAGATGCCTATTTCCCCCATATCACAAATTGAGATGATCCCTCCATCCTAGATTGAATGTATTAAAATAGGGATCATACTTCTTTGGCTTTCTTATGAATCCTCCTATAGCATTTACTTGCTCCTCTTAAAGAATTGGGCTAAAATTTGTTAGATGTTCCAAATTTAAATATATAACATGTGCTTTAGTTGCATGTTTCCCACGACCATCTGTCCAATAATAGAGGCAAGATCTAAAACTATGTTATTGAAGAAAAGATATATTTACCTTATTCACTTTTGTGATCGAGATATCTTGTCTCATCCTAAATTGTTGGGAGTTTGTGGTCATATTGGATATCAAATTCCTTGCAACATCTGATGTTTTATCTGCTAAAGCTCCTTCAATTGTTGTGTCTATCATTTTCTTTTCTATAGGGAGTAAGTCTTCATAAAAATTTTAAATCAATAACTGGTCACCTATCTGATGGTGTGGATAGATTACACACAATTGCTTGAATCTCTCTTAGTACTCATAAAAGGTCTCTCCATTGTACTAGTGAATATCATAAATTTCCTTTCTTATATTCATAGCCCTAAAAGCGAGAAAATACTTTTCCAAAAATTGTCTTTTCATCTCATTCCATGTTATGATTAATCTTGATGATAGATAGTAAAATCAATCCTTAGCAACATCAAACTGAGGAGAATAGAAAATCTCCTAACTTTATCTACTCTGCATTGTTTTCCAGTTCTCATCTATTCTCACATCACTAGTAGTGATCACTTTTCCCAACTTATGTAGGAAAACTCTGTAACCTTTTGTCTTTGCTGGATATCCCACAAAGATACCTTGATCAGACCTAGCATTGAATTTTCCCAAGTTTTGCTCCTTGTTCTTCACAAAACATGGGCTACCAAAGACTCTGAGATATTTGGCTGTTGTCTTCTTCCCACTCCATAGCTCATATGGAGTCTTATCAGTATTAGGCCTTAATAGAGCTCTGTTCAGTAGGTGCACGGCTGTAAATGTTGCTACTGTCCAAAATCTTGTGTGAAGTTTGGATTCCAGCAGTAGAGTTCTTGCCATTTCAACCATAACTCTATTCTTCTTCTCTACCACCCCGTTCTGTTGAGGTGTTCTTGCTGTTGCCATCTGATGGTGAATTCCATGCTTCTCAAGGTAATCTTCAAAAGCTCCATTTGTGAATTCAATGCCCTGATCTGACCTTAATACTTTGATCTTCTTTCCACTCTCATTTTTAGCCAATCTTCTGTATCTCTTGAAGCAATTCAAAACTTCTGACTTGTGTTTAAGGTGCATGATGCAGGTCCTTCTGGAATAATCATCAACAAACAAGACGAAGTACCTCTCACCTTTCAACCCTTTTGTTCTCATTAGCCCACACAAATCAGTATGCACAATGTCAAGCACTGCTTCAGAACTGAACTCTTTGGTCTTGTACTGCTTTCTGACATGTTTTCCTTTAGAGCATGTTGAGCAAACATACTCTCTCTCTCTCCTAAGGTCGGGAATATCTCTAATTGCATGAGTAGTGGTCAGCTTCCTCATGTTCTTCTGTGACAGGTGTCCCAGCCTCCTATGTCAGAGTTGATTTTCTTCTTCTTTGGTGAGTAAATAGCTGCTTGTCTTGTCTTCATCAATCACATATAAATTTCCAGCTGTTCTCTTCCCAGCTATAATAGTATTGACTTCTTTACTCTTTATTTGGCAACCTGTTTTTGTGAATATTACCTTATGGTCTTCGTTGCATAGCTGACTGACAGATGCCAAATTATATCTGAGTCCTTCAATGTGTAGAACATCTTTCAGCTTTCCTCTTCCAATCTTTACTGACCCCTAACCATTGATGTTGAGTGAATCATCATTGCTAAACTTGAGTCTGCCTTCTCTTGATTTGTTTAGCTTTGATAATTTACTCTTGTCACCCGTCATGTGCGAAGTGCGTCCACTATCAAGGATCCACTGCTTATCCTTGCAGTCAGCTTTGAGTGCGATTTCAGCTATATTAGCCACCTCCCTTTTAGCTTGATATTCCTTCTTTTGAATTGGCTGGAAGATAGCTAAACTTGAGTCTGCCTTCTCTTGATTTGTTTAGCTTTGATAATTTACTCTTGTCACCCGTCATGTGCGAAGTGCGTCCACTATCAAGGATCCACTGCTTATCCTTGCAGTCAGCTTTGAGTGCGATTTCAGCTATATTAGCCACCTCCCTTTTAGCTTGATATTCCTTCTTTTGAATTGGCTGGAAGATAGCTTTCTCCTTTTTCTCAGCTTTGACTGCACCGCTTGTTTTCACTGTGCCATTGAGTGCCTTCTCTTACTCAGGGAGAAGTGTCATGCATCTCTTGGCATTATGGCCATCCTGCTTGCACCTTTCACACTGTTCCAAGTCTACCAATATAGCAAACTTGCTCCTTGAAACCACTGGTTTGGGCTTCCACCAACAATCCTTGTCAGCGTGTCCTTGCCTTTTACATTATGTGCAAGAACTCATGACAGGTGTTCTCTTCTGAATTCTGTATTGTCTCCCCCTATATGCAGCATCGTATCTTCTTAAGTTGGAGACATATACTGGCCTTCTCCACCAGCAGTTACTCGCTTTATGACCCCAAACTCCACAATAAAGGCAATGACCTTGAAACTGCCTCTTCTTGGGTCTGATCACTGCTTGTCTTCTTCTGTTCATCGCTTGCTGTGTAGGCAAAGTAGCTGGCTTCTTTGCTTGTGTGACTTCCATTTTAGTCACCTTCTTCTCCTTCTTCTATTCAACCGTAGCCCTCTACTGCCTGACTTTCTTTTCTTCCTTCTTGTTTGCCACCCTAGGTTGCTTCTTCATATCTTCTTTATTCTCAGCTATCTTCTTCTGAGTTACAACCTTCTCTTTCAACTTCTGTGGCACATTCTCATTTTCTTTAGCCAATGTAGCCTCAGATTGCTGCACTTTCTCTACATTCTTCTCTCCTTTTCCAGAACTTGTTTCTCCTATCATTTCAAGCTTCTGCAAGTTCTCTTTGCTAAAGTCTCAACAACTCTTTCTCCATTTCTTCAATTTTTGAAGCCCTTGAGCCAAGCTCTACCGTAAGGTCTTCACATATTTTGATCTGTTCCTCAAATCTTCTCTTCAAGTCAATATGCTCAGCCCTTATTTCACTATTTTGACTTTTAGCTTCCTCAGACTTTGCTTCAACTTGTTTTATATGGGCCTCCAACCTTCTTATGGTTCTGCCCCTTTTGATTATCTCCTTTAAAGCTGCTTTCAGCTCAACTTCAAGATCTGGCTCTTCTTCATCAACTTCCTCTTCCTCTTCAGAGGTTGAGCTACTACTTTGTGCTGATGCCATAAAGACATACTCATCTGATGAGTCTTCATCTTCCTCCTCATCAGCTTCTTTTGTCTGACTCACATAACTCTTGAGTGAGCCTCTCGTCTTCCTCTGTGGGTTGGCAATCTTCTTACTGGACTTCTTTGATTTGAATGATGATCTTCTCCATCTTGAATTCTGCTCATCATCACCATCCTCATCTTCATCATCAAGTTTCACTTTGCACTGAGAAGCAAAGTGTCCAGTCTGCCCACAACAATAACATCTCAAGGACAATTGTCCTTTTCCCTTCTTAGACCCCTTTTTGAATTTCCTTGTGAAGTAAGCCAATACTTCACCTTCACTTTCTTCCTCATCATCATCATTATCCTCACTGGATGATTCTTCCTTTTCTTTTATTTTCAAGTGTTTCATAGCTTTGAAAGCTGCCTCATTTGATACCTTTGACGTCGAGGAGCTCTCAGTCGACTTTATTCTCATCTCATATGCAATAAGATTGCACTGAAGATCATGCAGTGACATAGAGTTGAGATCTTTACTCTCCTCTATGGCTGCCACCTTTGAAGCAAACCTCTCAGGCAGAATTCTCAGAATTTTCTTCACAATCGATGAGTCCTTCTTGTTCTTCCCATGACTTCTCAGGTCATTTACAACATCAATAACCCTGGTGAAGAACTCTTGAACTGTCTCATTCTTCTGCATTCTGAGAGATTCATATCTCTCCTTGAACACTTGAAGCTTAGCCTCCTTCATTCTGCCATCACCTTCATAGACTTTCTGCAATCTATCCCATATCTCCTTGGCAGATTTGCAGTCCATAACTTTAGCATACTCAGCATCTGTCAATGCTGAAATGATGACATTTGAGGCCTTCCCATTTATCTCAAACTGCCTTAACTCCTCTGTGGTTGGGTCTTTACCTTCTTCCGGAGCCACAAAACCCTCCTGTACACATTTCACCATGTTCATGCCCACGGTTGCAAATACCACTTGCATTCTTACTCTCCACATATGATAGTTGGTTCCGTTGAAGATTGGAACCTTTTTGCTGTAAGTGGTGCTAGTGCTCGTACCGGCTTTCATTTCTCAGTATGTTGAACAAGTCAAACTTCTAAATCCTTTCAAACTAGTACACCAAGCTATTAAACTTCAAAGTGGTGAACCTGTGCTCTGATACCAATTGAAGTTCCTAACTTCTCCCTAGGATCTACTAGTTTCTGATATTGAGAGGGGGGGTGAATCAGTATCACCACAATTCGTAATTCGCAGGTAAGTGAACAACTTCAACCTCTTCTTAAAAGTGAACTCTTTCTCAGACTCGACTAAGGTAGATCTATTGCTACCTACTAATCACAATAGTCCCCAAAGTCACCTTGCCTAATAGACAATTTGGATGTTCTTGTTTAGGCCTTCGTTAGGTTATGGGTTGGCTGATACTTTAGCTGTGTTCACAACTCAATTCAAAACACAGAATGTAAAGCAAATTAAGGACACACGAGATTTACGTGGTTCTGTCAGTGTGACGTACATCCACGGTGGTAGGGACTCTCCCTTACCGAGACCATCCACTATATTTGAGAATTCCAGTTACAATGGATGTCTTAATTCTCTGCTCCTTTCACTATTGTAAATACTAAGCAAACACAATACAAAGAGTGTCACTTACTGTGTCTACCCTTCTTCTAACTTGTCTTGCCTCTGTTGAATTGAAAGGCTGCTCCATTGCCGCTTAAAAGTTCACCGTAACGCTCTTTAACCTCTCTTGAAGAAATCTGGAAATATGTTGAGTTCTTTCCGATACTTTGCTGAATTCTTTCTCTAGGTTGTCTCACACTGCTCCTGCTTTCACCGTCTCGGTCTCACCTGTCTCCTTGTCTCACGGCTCGCCTCACGGTTTCTGCCGGATCTGTCTCACCATCTGCCGGATCTGTCACTGTCGACCGGATCCCTGTGCTGCCGGATCTCTCACCGTCGACCGGATCTCCTTATGCCGGATCTCTCACCGTCGACCGGATCTCTCACCGTCCCAGCCAGCTCTCTCTCACGCCATCGCTGGATCTCCTCTGTCCCAGCCGGATCTCCTTCTGCTGTCGCCGGATCTCCTCTGTCCCAGCTGGATCTGTCACCGTCCCAACCAGATCTCCTTCTGCTGTTGCCGGATCTCCTCTGTCCCAGCTGGATCTCCTTCTGCCGGATCTCTCACCATCGACCGGATCTCCTTCTGCTGGATCTCTCACCGTCCCAGCCGGCTCTCTCTCACGCCATCGCTGGATCTCCTTCTGCTGTTGCCAGATCTCCTCTGTCCCAGCCGGATCTGTCACCGTCCCAGCCGGATCTCCTTCTGCTGTCACCGGATCTCCTTCGGCTGTTGCCGGATCTCCTTTGTCCCAGCCGGATCTGTCATCGTCCCAGCCGACTGCTGGTGTGCCGATCTACTCAGCTGCCGACTCCTGGTGTGCCGATCTACTCAGCTGCCGACTGCTGGTATGCCGGCGGTGTGCCGTTACTCACCGGTTTCTCTCTCTTGCCGGTGGTGTTTGTTTTTCCAACCGGCCACTGTTCTGCCATGTATAATTTTTCTCTCTTCCAATGGCTTCTTCTTTGGTCAGCTGGTTGTCTAGGTTTTTTGTCCGTTTTGCTCAATTTCCCGACACATCTTTTTGTTGTTTTTCGATAACCTTTATATACTCCTCCATGAAACCCCAATAGGGCTTATTTGCGGTGAATTTACTGTCTTACCCTTTTCATGTGGCTTTTACATTTTTGCCCCTCCATGTGACTTTTACCTTCTTGCACACTTAAACCTAATTGACAACAATTACAACCCATACAAGGCTGTGGGATTAGCATGGTTCTTGTTTGATTCCTTATGCATGTTGGGTCCCTAAGCCACATCTTTTGGGATTCACATCAGCTAGTATTAGAGCTTTAGGAGTTAAATTAGGATTATTTATCTAAATTTGAGCTTTTCACTTGTTCTTCTTCTTAGCCTTATTCTAAAACCTCTTTTTCTTTGAATATGCAACCCATAGTTTTAATTTTTAAATTGAAAATGCTAGTTTATTTTTTCTTGGTTTTAAATCCATGCAAAAAGAAATATTGAACAATGTTCTTTGTTGCAATGTACAATAGTATTAAATGATGTAAATCCATGCAACAATTGTTTTCTTCTTTGTATTAACAAGCTTTGTATTAAGTGAAGTCTCTTAATTTGTCTTTCCAATGAAATGTAAAGTCTTATCTTGAAAAATTGAAGAGAGAATCTCATTGTTTGGTAATTAAACAATTCAATACCTATAAGGAAAGCTAAAAGGGATCAATGACTCATTTTACTTGGGGGAACTCAAGTGGTATAGAGTACCAAAGGTGTGCACACGCGCTTGTTCGAATTAATATAATATTTTGAGTAAACATAAATGTGCTTATACATATTAGGTGTTTCAATTCCTAAATAATGAGATCATCTCTTCATTTTTAACTTACACAGCTCCTTCTTTCGTTGTAAACACTGATTTACACAAAATATGTATAAGAAATGATAATCTAGAAGAATCACACCATTTTTTAATGAAATTCAATGGATTTAAAATACTAAAAATGTACAAATGAGCTTATTGCAATGAATATAATATTTGTTGTTTAACCAAAAATTAATTACGAGATCATTTTGTATGAACGAGTCTTTAGAATGATGGAAGGGGCCTTCTTAGCAAGAAATGAAAAGATGGTCTCATTCAAAAAATGAAACTCTCAATAAGAATTTCAAAAGGTAATCTAGATAAATCACAACATTTTTCAATGAAATTCATTGGATTTAATGACCAAAGATGTACAAAACAAGCTTGTTTCAATGATTATTGTTTTGTGTAGATGCAAATGTTAATTTCTCCATCATTTTGTAAAAAATTTGTCCTTCCAATCAAAAGTAAAGACTTGTCTTGAAAAATTGAAGAGATAGTCTCATTGTTTAGGAATTAAACCATTTAATACATATAAGGAAAGATAAAAATGATCAATGACTCATTTTACATGATGGAACTCAATTGGTATAGAGTACCAAAGGCATGCACACTTGATTGTTTCATTTAATAAAATGTTTTGAGTAGACACAAACATGCTTATATGTATTGAGTGTTTCAATTCTTGAATAATGAGATTGTCTCTTTATTTTTAACTTACAAAGCTCTTTCTTTTGTTTAAACACTCTTTTACACAAAATATGTATAAGAAATGGTAATCTAGACCAATCACACTAGTTTTTAATGGAATGCATGTATTGTACCAAAGATGTATAAATGAGCTTTTTGCAATGAATATAAGGTTTGTTGTTGACAAAAAAGCTAATTACAAGAAAGGGCAGCCTTGTTATCTAGAAATGAAGAAATGGTCTTATTTAGGAAATGAAACTCTCAATACATATTTGTAAAAGGCAATCTAGACCAATCACACCCTTTTATCATGTAATTCAATGGGTACAAAGTGCCAAACATGTACAGACAAGTATGTTGCAATGAATATAATGTTTTGTGAGGACAAAAATGTTCATTTCACCATCATTTTGTGTAAATTTGTCCTTCCAAAGAAAAGTGAAGTCTTGTCATGAGAAATTGAAGAGACAATCTCTTTGTTCAAGAATTAAACCCTCCAAGGAAAGCCAACAAAGATCAATGACTTATTTTACTTGTGGGAATTCAATAGCTACAATGTACCAAAGGTGTGCAAGCATGCTTGTTCCAAGGATTATAATTTTTTGCATAGACACAAACTTGCTTCTACATACTGAGTTTTTCAATCCCTAAATAATGAGACTAATTCAACATTTCTACCTAAAAATCTTCTTCTTTCATTGTAAGCACTCATTTACACAAAATATGTGTAAGGATGGGCAATCTAGGCCAATCACACAATTTTTTTGATGGAATTCAATGGATTTACTAAATCAAGGATGTAAAAATGAGCTTGTTGCAAGGAATATAATGTTTGTTGTTGACCCTAAAGTTAATTGTAAGAGCTTTTTGTGTAAATGAATGCTTACAACAAAAGAAGGAGCCTTGTTAGCTAGAAATGAAGAGATGGTCTCATTCAGGAAATGAAAGTCTCAATACATCTTTGAAAAGGTAATCTAGGCCAATCACACCCTTTTATGATGAAATTTAATGGATTTAGAGTACCAAAGATGTATAAATGAGCTTGTTATAATGAATATAATGTTTTGTGCAGATAAAAATGTTAGTTTTACCATCATGTTAATTTGTCCTTCTAAAGAAAATTGGAGCCTTGTCATGAAAAATTGAAGGGACTGTCTTATTCTTCAAAAATTAAACCATTTAATACCAGTAAGAAAAGCTAGTTAAGATCAATCATTCAATTTACTTGATGGAACTCAATGGGTAGAGAATACCAAAGTTGTTTAAACATGCTTGTTCCAATGATTACAATGTTTTGTGTAGACACAAATGTGCTTATACATATTGATGTGTCCCACATCGATTCTTGAGGGGGTCTTTGGGCTGTTTATAAGGGTTGAGTCAAACCTCCACTCTTGAGCTAACTTTCGTGGTGGAGTTAAGGTTTAATCCCTTATCAAGTGGTATCAAAGCTAAACCTCAGTGGGTCAAGTGGGCGCATGTACAAAGGTTCCCTGCCACCGTGCCAATCGCTAACTGAGGCAGTACATGGACGTGCAGCTTAAAGGGGTCAGGCATGATGTATTCCACATCGGTTCCTGAGAGGGTCTTTGGGCTCTTTATAAGGGTTGGGTCAAACCTCCACTCTTGAACTAGCTTTCATGGTGAAGTTAGGGATCAATCCCTTATCAGGTGGAATTAGAGCCAAACCTCAATGGGTCGAGTGGGCACATGTACAAAGGTTCCCTGCCACCATGCCGATCGCCAACTGAGGCAACACGTGGACGTGCAGTTTAAAGCAGTCGGGCATGATGTGTCCCACATCGGTTCCTGAAGGGGTCTTTGGGCTGTTTATAAGGGTTGGGTCAAACCTCCACTCTTGAGCTAGCTTTCGTGGTGGAGTTAGGGTTCAATCCCTTATCATGTATTAAGTGTTTCAATTCTTGAATAATAAGATCGACTCTTCATTGCAAACTAACAAAGCTCCTACTTTCATTACAAGCAATTATTTGCACAAAATATTTATGAGAAATGGTAATATTAGCCAGCCACACCTTTTTTTTTTTTTGATGGAATTCAATGGATTTAGGGCACCAAAGTTGCACAAATAACCTTGTTGCAATGAATATAAAGTTTTATGTGGGAGAAAATGGTAATTTCACCTTCTTTTTGTATAACTTTGTCCTTCTAGTGAAATGTGACATCTTGTCATGAAAAATTGAAGATATTGTCTCACTATTCAAGTATTAGGCCTTTCAATACCTATCAAGAAAACTAATTATGATCAATGAATCATTTTACTTGATGAAATTCAATAGGTACATAGTACCAAAGGTACACAAATGTGCTTGCTCCAATGAATATAATGTTTTGAGTGGACATAAACTTGTTTATATGAATTAAATGTTTCAATTCCTAAATAATGAGACTATCTCGTCATTTCTTGCTAAACAAAGCTCCTTCATTCATTGCAAGCACTCGTTCGCACAAAATATGTATAAGAAATGGTAATCTAGACTGATCATTCTATTTTTTAATAAAATTCAAAGGATTTAGTGTACCAAGGATGTACAAATGAGCCTACTGCAATGAATATAATGTTTATCATTAACACAAAAGTTAATTGCAAGTTTTATTTGTGTGAAACAATCCTTGCAATGAAGCAAGGAGGCCTGTTAGCCAAAAATTAGGAGATGGTCTAATTTAGAAAATGAAACTCTCAATATGTATTTGAAAAGGTAATCTAGACCAATCACACCTTTTTTTTTAATGAAATTCAATGGATTTGGAGTACCAAAGAGGTATAATCGAGCTTTGTTGCAATGAATATAATGTTTCATGTGGACACAAATGTTAATTTCACTATCATTTTGTGTAAATTTGTCCTCCTAATGAAAAGTGAAGTCTTATCATGAAAAATTAAAGAGTCAATCTCATTATTTAGAAATTAAACCATTCAATCCCTATGAGGAAAACTAATAAAGATCAATGAATCTTTTCACTTGATGGAATTCAATAGGGATATAATTCCAAAAGTGTGCGATTGTGCTTGTTCTAATGAATATAATGTTTTGTATAAACACAAATGTGCTTATATATATTGAGTGTTTCAATTCCTAAATAATGAGACTATCTCTTGATTTCAAACTAATAATAAAAGCACTCATTTACACCAAATATGTAAAAGAAATGGTAATATAGGCCAATCACACCATTTTTCAAAGGAATTCAATGGATTTTGATTTTCAAAGATGTAAAAATGAGCCTATTGCAATGAATATAATATTTTATCTTGACAAAAATGTTAATTTCACCATCATTTTCTGTAAATTTGTCCTTCCAATAAAAAGTCAAGTCTTATCATGTAAAATACAAGAGATAGTCTCATTGTTTGGGAATCAAACCAATCAATGCCTATAAGGAAAACTAATAAAGAATAAACACTCATTTTACTTCATGGAATTTAATGGGCACAGAGTACCAAAGTTTGTAAGTGTTCTTTTTCCAATGATTGTAATGTTTTGTGTAAACACAAATGTGCTTTTAGGTATTAAATGTTTCAATCCCTAAATAATGAGATCATCTCTTCATTTCAAACTAACAAAGTTCATTCTTTCATTACAAGCACTCATTTACACAAAATATTTATAAGAAAAGGAAATCTAGACCAATCACACCATTTTTTAATAGAATGCAACGGATTTAGTGTACCAAGGATGTATAAACAAGCCCATTGTAATGAATATAATGTATGTTATGTACACCAAAGTTAATTAAGAGATCTTTTTGTGTGAATAAGTCCTTGCAATGATGAAAGGGCCCTTGTTAGCTAGAAATGAAAAGATAGTCTCATTGAGGAAATGAAACACTCAATATGTTTTTGAAAACGGTAATCTAAACTAATCAAATCTTTTTTATTTTAATGAAATTCAATGGATTTAGAGGAACCAAGAGATACCAACAACCTTGTTGCAATGAATATAATGTTTTGTGTAGACACTAATGTTAATTTCACTATCATTTTGTGCAAATTTGGCCTTCCAATGAAAAGTGAAGTCTTATCATGAAAAATTGAAGAAACAATCTCATTGTTTAGGAATTAAACAATTCAATACAATAAGGAAGGTTATAATGATCAATGACTCATTTCACTTGATGGAATTCATCAAGTACAAAGTATTAAAGGTGTGCAAACATGCTTATTCCAATGGATATAACATTTTGGGTAGACAAAAACATGCTTATACATATTGAGTGTTTTAATTCCTAAATATTGAGACCATCTTCTTATTTCTAACTAACAAAGCTTTGCTATTCATTGCAAGCACTCATTTATAAAAAACTATGTATAAGAAATGGTAATCTAGACCAATCACACCTTTTTTTCTTTGATGAAATTCAATGGATTTAGAGTACCGAAGAGGAAGAAATGAGCTTGTTGCGATGAATATAATGTTTCATGTAGATACAAAAGTTAATTTAACTATCTTTTTGCATAAATTTGTTCTTCTAATGAAAAGTAAAGTCTTGTCACAAAAATTTGAAGATGCAGTCTCATTGTTTACAAATTAAACAATTCAATTCCTATAAGGAAAGATAATAAAGACCAATGAGTCAATTTACTTGATGGAATTCAATTGGTACAAAGTATCAAAGTTGCACAAACATGCTTGTTCTAATGAATATAATATTTTGTGTAAACATAAATGTGCTTTCACATATCAACTATTTCAAGTCCTGAATAATGAGCTTGTTTCTTCATTGCAAACTAAATTGGCTTCTTCATTTGATGAAAGCACTCATTTACACAAAATATAATAAGAAATGATGATTTAGACCAATCACATAGATTTTTGACTGAATTCACCAAAGATGTATAAACAAGCTTGGTTCGATGAATATAATGTTCTGTGTTGACACAAATGTTAATTTCATTATCATTTTGTATAAATTTGTCCTTCCAATGATAAGTGAAGCCTTGTTATGAAAAATTAAAGAGGCAATCTCATTATTAAGGAATTAAAATATTCAATACTTGAAATAAATTGAATAAAGATCAATGATTCATTTTACTTGATCAAATTTGATGGGTAAAGAGTATAAAAGGTATGAAAATGTGCTTGTTCCAATGATTATAAGGTTTTGTGTAGGCACAAACATTCTTAAAAGTATTGAGTATTTCAATTCCTAAATAATGAGATTGTCTCTTTATTATTAACTAACAAAGCTCCTTCTTCCACTCATTTACACAGAAATGTGTATAAGAAATTATCATCTAGACCAATCAAACCATTTTTTTGATGAAAATCAATAGATTTACTGTACCAAAGACGTACAAAAGAGCTTGTTGCAATGAGTGTAATGTGTGTTATGGACACAAAAGTTTAATACAAGATCATTTTGTGTGAATGAGTCATTGCAATGAAGGAAAGAGCCTTGTTAGATAGAAATGAAGTGATTGTATCATTTAGGAATTATACATATATGATAAGGTAATGTAGACAAATAATTTTTTTTTTTTGTTGAAATTCAATGAATTTAGAGTACAAAAGATTTACAAATGAGTTTGTTGCAATGAATATAATGTTTTGAGTAGACAAATTTGTTAACTTCATAATCATTTTTTGTAAATTTGTCCTTCCTATGATAAGAGAAGTCTTGTTATGAAAAACTAAAGATGCAGTCTTATTGCTTAGGAATTAAGTTATTCAATACTTGTTAGGAAAGTAAATAAAAATCATTGACTCATTTTACATGATAGAATTCAATGGGTACAGAGTACCAAAGCTGTTCAAATAGGCATGGTTATAAGGCTTTGTGTAAACACAAATAGGCTTATATGCATTGAGTGTTTCAATTCCTAAATAATGAGACTAACTCTTCATTTCTAACTAGCAAAACTCCTTCTTTTGTTGTAAGCACTCCTTTACACAAAATATGTATAAGAAATGATACTTTAGACTAATCAAACCTTTTTTGGTGGAATTCAATGGATTTAGTGTACCAAAGATGTGCAAATAGCCTTGTTGCATTGCATATAATGTTTGTTGTCGACACAAAAGTTAATTATGAGATCATTTTGTCTGAATGAGTGCTTGCAACAAAAGAAAGTGCCTTGTTAGCAAGAAATGAAGAGATTGTCTCATTCAAGAATTGAAACACTAAATACATATTTGAAAAGGTAATTTGCACAAGCAACATTGGCACTGCACATGGACTCATGCTCTCCCTTACATGTCCCTTCCTCATTAACTCATCAACTTGCCTTGAAGCTCCTTTGTCTCCTCAGGATTACTTCTATGAGTTGGCTTATTGGGAATGGGAGCTCCAGGAATAAGATCAATGTGATGTTCAATCCCTCTCCTTGGTGGTAAACCATCTGGGATCTCCTTAGGGAATACATCATTATAATCCTACAACAAAGATGAAATAGCACTAGGCAAAGATGAATCAAGGTTAATGTTAGAGAAATAAGAATCCTTGTAAAGGATCAAGATCATTTGTTGCTAGCTTGAAAGGCAACCCTAACATTTGCTCCTTTTGCAAGCACACTCACTTATTTTCTTTCATCTTCACTCTTGTGAACTTGACCACTCTTGTACTTAACACTCTTAAATGTGTTTACCTTGTTTTTCTCTCCTTCACTTTCTTTTCTCTTAACTCTCTTTTTCTTTTCTCTCTTCCTCTTTTGCTCACTTTCATAAAGTCTCTCTTGGTCTTCATACACTTGTTTTGGTCAATGGAACAAGTGTAAATGGTTTTCCATCCATGGTGAAAGAATAGCAGTTCTTGTAACCATTATGCAAAACTTTTCTATCAAATTGCCAAGGATGGCCCAATAACAAATGCTTGGCCTACATAGGTACAACATCACAAAACAACTCATCCTTATATCTACCAATGGAAAATAGAACCACAACTTGTTTAGTCACTTTCATGACTCCACTGTCATTCAACCATTGCAAATTATATGGCCTAGGAAGTTTGGTTGTAGGCAAGTTCAATTTTTCCACCAACTCTGTACTTGCTACATTAATGCAACTACCTCCATCGATGATCAAGCAATAGAGTCTATCTTGAACCAAACATCGAGTATGGAAAATATTTTCTCGCTGCATCTCAACATCATCCTCCTCCTTAACTTGCACACTAAGGGCTCTCCTTGCTACTAAAAGCCTTCCACCATGTTCTGAAAACTTTATCCCTTTATTAGCATCACTAGCATCCTCTAATGGCGGCATTTGGTCTTCATCACAAGCATCACTACCAGACACATAGTCACCATTCTCCTTAAGATACATGGTTCTCTTGTTAGGACATTGTGAAGCCACATGACCCCTACCCAGACATCTAAAGCATTTGATGTCTCTAGTTTTTCCTTGGGTGCCCTCAAGTTTTTCTTCAGATTTGCCCCTTTCCAAGCTGCACCCACTAGTCTTAGGTCTATGTGAATTGGTTTTAAGCTTAGAAGTCATCTTCTTTTCCTTCTTCTCCCAGCTCAACTTTCAAAAAGATGAACCTAAGTTCTAATTATTTCTAGAAGTGCTCCTTCCCTTAAGTTGCCTCTCAACTTTCGTGGCAATGTGTACCATGTCTTCAAACTCTACATAGTGTTGCAGTTCTACCACATCAGCTATGCTTCTATTCAACCCTTGGAGGAACCTAGCCATGGTTGCCTCCTTATCCTCCATTACATTTGCCCTAACCATAGCAATTTCCATCTCCTTAATCCCTATAATAAGAGTTGGGAACAAATCTCCTTCTCATCACAGTCTTCAACTCATTCCAAGTTTCTACAGTTCTCTCAAAATTTCTTCTCCTAGTGGTAACTTGCTGGTCCCACCATACTATAGCATAATCAGTGAACTCTGCCACAGCTAACTTCACCTTCTTCTCCTCAGAGAAGTTGTGGCACTTATGTATTAATTCTACCCTTTGTTCCTAATCTAAATAGACATCAAGGTCAGCTTTCCCATGGAAAGAAGGTATTTTCATTTTAATATTACTAAAATTTTTGTCTACTCCTTCCTCTACTCTATTTCTATTATCCCAACCTCCATTGTACCTAACATAAACATTTTCATTGCCTCTTACTCCTCTACCATTCCTATTACCACGTCCTCCTTTAAATCCACCTCTAAAGTTTCTACTAGCATTATCACCGTCATCATTATAATCATCACCATCTTTACTAAGGTCATGTTCAAATTGCCCCTTCATGACCCTCCCAGCTGGCCTCTTAGGATTGACACTCGATTCCCCTTCTATTTTATCCATCCTATCTCGAACTTCCCAAAACATTTGGTCAATCCTATCAAACTTCTACTCTAAGGATTTCATAAGCAATTTGAAATCTAGAACAACTACTTCCTCCTCTCCATATGGGAAACTGTCTTCTTTAGCATTAGACATTGGATATGCAAGATTGTTAGTAAATAAAAAATATACCTCACAAAACTCACTCCCTTGCGTGTTTGCTCTCCACTCAATTATAGTAGTCCTCAACTCTTGTGTTTCACACAATGAATTGCAAGACTCTAAGAGCTCTTTCAATAGTTCCAAGCAAACTAAATTCAGAACAAACAAAACTTAAATATATCAATCCTAGACCTACCTCTTCAAAGAAGTGACACGATCAAGAAGATGGGCAATAAAGCAAACAGAATGTTAAGGAATTCAATGACATGAGTAGTGTAATCAGACAACAATCAATTATCGAATATAATTGAGTAAATGACCAATTGAGTAATGAAGCTGAGTTTTCTTTTTTTTTTTTTTTACCAATGGGTATTTCTATAGAAGGAACGAATAGCAGAAAGGTAACTCAAGAAATACATGATTTTTTTTTTTGGTTAACTAATGGGTATTTCTATAGAAGAAACAAATATCAGAAAGGAAACCCAAGAAATATATGATTTTGTTTTTTTTGGTTAATTGATGGGTATTTCTGCAAAATGAATAACAGCAGTGGCCAAACACAAGAAACACATGAATTTCTTCTTTTCTTTTGTTTTTTTTTTTTGGATTATTCAACCAACAATGAAGAAAACATGAAATAGATGATAACAAAGGTATAACTAACCGAAGTTAGAACCAAGGCTCTGATACCAAATGATACGAACTCTGATTATATGTAAATGGAACCTAACACCAATGTTGGTATAGGATCGTTCTAACAAAGGTTAAGGGATTTGGAGTTCTGGCCCAATGATTATAAACGACCAAGAACCAAGACTATAAGATTCAGACGCCACTCCTAAGAACAACAACGTTGAAGAAGATAAGTCTATTGAACCAATACACTCAAGTATGAAAGTTCAAAATTAGTTCTCAAAGAACCATAGAAAATAGCTCATACATTTATGAAAAATCAGCTTTTTCTCCAGCCACCCTTTTTGCCCTTTTTATATGCTAACCCCCAAAAACCCTAGCTAATAAGATGGGCTTATTAAGGAAATTCATTCAACGCACTACATAGCAATATAACCCATGATAATAATCCATTTAAATGCCTAAACATGGGCTCCCAAATCCAACTCCCTTCCTAAGGCCATGGTTCTCAAATTCCTCCATAGATGACACATTTGCAAGCCTTGGTGAAGCCTCTATCATCCTTAACTTGTACCCAGCAACTTCTTGGTAGTAAATGTCACACAACAAGTTATTGAGAGCTTCCTTTCTTTTCTTTGACCTTGCCCTTGTCATTGGTCCTCCAAGGTTTTTCAAAGCATCAACTCCCTTGTTGATTTGAGCTGGTACAATATGGCTTCCATCAATATGCTAGTTTTAGCCAAAAAATTATTGAAACAGAAGAAACTTACAAACAAAATATTTAATGCTCATTTAGCATTTACTTTTGTTTATATTGATGATGTATTGTTTTCTCTTGATACCATCAAACAACATTTTAAGCATTTAAATATTTTCTTAAGTATCATGAAATGGGTAGGTCTAGTTGCTTCTTCTAAACATATGAAGTTATTTCAAACCAAGATTTGCTTCCTTGGTCACTTCATTGAAAATGGAACTATTATGCCCATAAATCAAGCAATTGAGTTGCCTCTAAAGTTCCTAATGAAATTAGGGACAATCAACAATTGCAATGCTTTTGGAAGTTTGAATTGTCTTTCAAAATTTTAAAAAGAGTTAGTTTTTGATGATAAACCCTCATTTGAAAGGCTAAAAAGGAACCCTTCAAACTAGATGGATCACCATAACTTTCTTGTTATTACAACAAAAATACAAGAAGTTCAATCAGCAATGAATTCTTTGATTAGTGCAAAAATCCTTGCTGCTTTCTGGAATAGGAATAAACATATTGTGGAATTGCCTTATGAGTTGACTCTTAATGAAGTAAAATTCTTACCAAAGCCCAGCCCATTGCTTTGAGGCTTAGAGATTTGGAAATTAGTGAAACAAAAATTATTGAACTCTTAAAGAAAGGGCTTATTGGAAAAAGTAAAAGTCCCTAAAATTGTCTAGCATTTTATGTAGAAAATGAGGTTACATTGGAATAAGAAGTTCCAAGATTGGTAATTAATCAAACCTTCAAATAAGGTTTTACGATGGATTAGGAGGTACCCAATACCTAGTAAAAAAGATTTACTAAATCGGCTTTATGAAGCCATAATCTTTTCATATTTTGATATGAAATTTGGTTATTGGAAAATCCAAATCACATAAGGAATTAAACCAAAGAAAGTTAGGAAGAAATGAAGTGGCAGTTTCATTCTTCTAGAATTAAACCATTTAATACCTACAAGTAAGGTTTAGTGCATGCACTAATGATAATTTCATGATCAATTTATGTGAATGAGACCTTACAAGTAAATGAGAAAACTTATTAACAAGAATTGAAGTGGCAATTTCATTCTTCTAGAATTGAACCATTCAATACCTGAAAGAAAGGATGATCATAATCAATGACTCCTTTGTTTGATGAAATTCAATGGATTTTAAGTGCCAAAGTCTTGTTACTATTGTGAGTAATATAAAGTTTGGTGCATGCATTAATGTTAATTTTATGATTTATGAGTGAGTCCTTGTGACTAAGTGAGAAAGCTTATTTATAAGTGATGAAGCAATAGCTTCTTCTTAAATTGAACCATTCAATACTTACAAGAAAGGATAATGTTGTTCCCACAGTCTTGTATGGGTTGTAATTGTTGTCAACTAGGTTTAAGTGTGCAAGAAAGTAAAGCCACATGGAAGGGCAAGAAGGTAAAAGCTATATGGAGGGGCAAGAACATAAAAGCCACATGGAAGGGCAAGACAATAAATTCGCCGTAAGTAAGCCCTATTAGGGTTTCATGGAGGAGTATATAAAGGCCATTGGAAGACAACAAACAAAAGAAAAGTCGGCAATTGAGCAAAATGGATAGAAAACCTAAACAACCAGCTGACCAAAGAAAGAAGCCATTGGAAGAGAGAGAAAAATTATATACGGCAAAATTAGAGTAGACGGCGAAGGTGAGGAATGGCACACCACCGGTAAGAGAGAGAAACCCATGAGGAGCGGCACACCACCAGCAAGAGAGAGAAACCCGTAAGGAATGGCACACCACCGGCACACTAGCGGTCGGCGAGGAGACAACATGGTAGAACAAGGGCTTGATGGGAAAAACAGAAACCACCGGAGAGAGAGATCTGACTGGATGGTGATAGAGATCTAGCTGGACGGTGAGAGAAATCTAGCTGGACGGTGAGAGAAATCTGGTTGGACGGTGAGAGAGATCCAATTGGATGGTAAGAGAGATCTGGCTGGATGGTGAGAGAAATCTGGCTGGACGATGAGAGAGATCCGGCTAGACGGTGAGAGAAATTTGGTTGGACGGTGAGAGAGATCTGGCTGGGCAGTGAGAGAGATCCGACTGGATGGTGAGAGAAATTTGGCTGGACGGTGAGAGAAATCTAGCTGGATGGTGAGAGAGGTCCGACTGGACGGTGAGAGAGATTTGGCTAAACGATGAGAGATCTGGCTGGACGGTGTGAGAACAGAACGTGTGACGGCTTGAGACATGAATGTGCGATGGCATGAGACCGGACTGTACATCAGTGTGAGACTAGAAACGTGCGTGAGGCATGAGACTAGCAAAGGGTGCAAACCAGAAATGTGCGTGAGACGTGGAATGGCAAACCAGAAACGTGAGGCGAGCCGTGAGACAAGGAGACGGGTGAGACCGTGAGACGGTGAAAGCAGGAGCTGTGTGAGATAACCTAGAGAAGGAATTCGGTGAAGCATCGGAAAGAACTCAACATATTTCCAGATTTCTTCAAGAGAGGTTAGAGAGCGTTGCAGTGAACTTCTAAGCGGCAGTGGAGCAGCCTTTCAATTCAACATAGGCAAGACAAGCTAGAAGAAGGGTAGTTATAGTAAGTGACACTCTATGTATTGTACTTGCTTAGTATTTGCAATAGTGAAAGGAGCAAAGGATTAAGACATCCATTATAACTGGAATTCTCAAGTATAGTGGATAGTCTCGATAAGGGAGAGTCCCTACCACCGTGGATGTACGTCACGTTGACAGAACCACGTAAATCTTGTGTGTCCTTAATTTACTTTACATTCTATGTTTTCAATTGAGTTGTGAACACAGCTAAAGTATCAGCCAACCTATAACCTAATGAAGGCCTAAACAAGAATATCTGAATTGTCTATTAGGCAAGGTGTCTGAAAGGTGACTTTGGGGACTATTGTGATTAGTAGGTAGCAATAGATCTACCTTAGTCGAGTCTGAGAAAGAGTTTGCTTTTAAGAAGAGGTTGAAGTTGTTCACTTACCTGTAAATTGTGGTGATATTGATTCACCCCCCTCTCAGTATCACAAACTAGTAGATCCTAAGGAGAAGTCGGGAACTTCAATTGGTATTAGAGCATAGGTTCACCAGTTTGAAGCTTAACAGCTTGGTGTACTAGTTTGAAGGGATCTAGAAGTTTGACTTGTTTAGCATACTGAGAAATGGAAGTCGGTACTAGCACTAGCACCACTTACAGCAAGAAGGTTTTAATCTTCAATGGAACCAACTATCATATGTGGAGAGCAAGAATGCAAGTGGTATTTGCAATCATAGGCATGAACATGGTGAAATGCATACAGGAGGGTTTTGTGGCTCCAGAAGAAGGTAAAAACCCAACCCCAAAGGAGTTAAGGCAGTTTGAGATAAATGGAAAGGCCTCAAATGTCATCATTTCATCATTGACAGATGCTAAGTATGCTAAAGTTATGGACTGCAAATCTACCAAGGAGATATGGGACAGATTGTAGAAAGTCTATGAAGGTGATGGCAGAATGAAGGAGGCTAAGCTTCAAGTGTTCAAGGAGAGATATGAATCTCTCAGAATATAGAAGAATGAGACAGTTCAAGAGTTCTTCACCAGGGTTATTGACACTGCAAACGACCTAAGAAGTCATGGGAAGAACAAGAAGGACTCATCGATTGTGAAGAAAATTTTGAGAATTCTGCTTGAGAGGTTTGCCTCAAAGGTGACAGCCATAGAGGAGAGTGGAGATCTTAATTCTATGTCTCTGCATGATCTTCAGTGCAATCTCATTGCATATGAGATGAGAATAAAGTCAACTGAGAGCTCTTCAATGTCAAAGGTATCAAAGGAGGCAGCTTTCAAAGCTATGAAACATTTGAAGATAAAATAAGAAGAAGAATCATTCGGTGAGGATGATGATGATGATGAGGAAGAAAGTGAAGGTGAAGTATTGGCTTACTTCACAAGGAAATTCAAAAAGGGGTCTAAGAAGAGAAAAGGACAGTTGTCCTTGAGATGTTATCGTTATGGGCAGACTGGACACTTTGCTTCTCAGTGCAAAGTGAAACTTGATGATGAAGATGAGGATGGTGATGATGAGAAGAATTCAAGATGGAGAAGATCATCATTCAAATCAAAGAAGTCCAGTAAGAAGATTGCCAACCCACAGAGGAAGACGAAAGGCTCATTTAAGAGTTATGTGAGTCAGACAAAAGAAGCTGATGAGGAGGAAGATGAAGACTCATCAGATGAGTATGTCTTTATGGCATCAACATAAAGTGGTAGCTCAACCTTTGAAGAGGAAGAGGAAGTTGATGAAGAAGAGCTAGATCTTGAAACTGAGCTGGAAGTAGTTTTAAAGGAGATAATCAAAAGGAGCAAAACCATAAGAAGGTTGGAGGCCCATATAAAACAAGTTAAAGCAAAGTTTGAGGAAGCTAAAAGTCAAAAGGACGAAATAAGGGCTGAGCATATTAACTTGAAGAGAAGATTTGAGGAACAGATCAAAAGTGGTAGCAAAGAGAACTTGCAAAAGCTTAAAATGATAGGAGAAACAAGTTCTAAAAAAGGAGAGAAGAATGTAGAGAAAGTGCAACAATTTGAGGCTGCATTAGCTAAAGAAAATAAGAATGTGCCACAGAAGTTGAAAGAGATGGTTATAACTTAGAAGAAGATAGCTGAGAATAAAGAAGATCTGAAAAAGCAACCTAAGGTGGCAAATAAGAAGGAAGAAAAGAAAGCCAGCCAGCAAAGGGCTACAGCTGAACAGAAGAAGGAGAAGAAGGTGATTGAAATGAAAGTCACACAAGTAAAGAAGCCAGCTACTTTGCTTACATAGCAAGTGATGAACAGAAGAAGACAAGTTGTGATCAGACCTAAGAAGAAGCAGTTTCAAGGTCATTGCCTTTATTATGGAGTTTGGGGTCATAAGGTGAGTAACTGCTGGTGGAGAAGGCCAGTATATGTCTCCAACTTGAGAAGATACGATGCTGCATACAGAGGGAGACAATACAAAATTCAGAGGAGAACAACTGTCGTGAGTTCTTGCACATACTATAAAAGGTAAGGACATGCTGACAAAGATTGTTGGTGGAAGCCCAAACTAGTGGTTTCAAAAAACAAGTTTGCTATATTGGCAAACTTGGAACAGTGTGAAAAGTGCGGGCAAGATGGCCATAATGCCAAGAGATGCATGATACTTCTCCCTGAGTAAGAGAAGGCACTCAATGGCACAGTGGAAACAAGCAGTGTAGTCAAAGTTGAGAAAAAGGAGAAAGCTATCTTCCAGCTAGTTCAAAAGAAGGAATATAAAGCTAAAAGGGAGGTGGCTAATATAGCTAAAATTGCACTCAAAGCTGATTGCAAGGACAGGCAGTGGATCCTTGATAGTGGATGCACTTCGCACATGATGGGAGATAAGAGTAAATTATCAAAGTTAAACAAATCAAGAGAAGGCAGAGTCAAGTTTGGCAATGATGATTCACTCAACATTAATGGTTAGGGGTCAATAAAGATTGGAAGAGGAAAACTGAAAGATGTTCTGCACATTAAAGGACTCAGATATAATTTAGCATCTATCAGTCAGCTATGCAACGAAGACCATAAGGTAATATTCACAAAAATAGGTTGCCAGGTAAAGAGTAAAGAAGGCAATACTGTTGCAGCTGGGAAGAGAACAGCTAGAAATTTAAATGTGATTGATGAGGACAAGACAAGTAGCTATTTACTCACCAAAGAAGAAGAAAATCAACTCTGGCATAAGAGGCTGGGACACTTATCACAGAAGAACATGAGGAAGTTGACCACTACTCATGCAATTAAAGATATTCCCGACCTTAGGAGAGAGAAAGAGTATGTTTGCTAAGCATGCTCTAAAGGAAAACATGTCAAAAAGTAGTATAAGACCAAAGAGTTCAATTTTGAAGTAGTGCTTGACATTGTGCATACTAATTTGTGTGGGCCAATGAGAACAAAAGGGTTGAATGGTGAGAGGTACTTTGTCTTATTTGTTGATGATTATTCTAAAAGGACCTACATCATGCACCTTAAACACAAGTCAAAAGTTCTGAATTGCTTTAAGAGATACAAAAAATTGGGTGAAAATGAGAGTGGAAGGAAGATCAAAGTATTGAGGTCAGATTAAGGCATTGAATTTACAAATGAAGCTTTTGAAGATTACCTTGAGAAGCATGGTATTCACCATCAGATGACAGCAGCGAGAACACCTCAACAGCACGGGGTGGTAGAGAGGAAGAATAAAGCTATGGTTGAGATGGCAAGAACTCTACTACTGGAATCCAAGCTTCACACAAGATTTTGGACAGAAGCAACATTTATAGCTGTGCACCTACTGAATAGAGTTCTACTAAGGCCCAATACTAATAAGACTCCATATGAGCTATGGAGTGGGAAGAAGACAACAGCCAAGTATCTCAGAGTTTTTGGCAGCCCATGTTTTGTGAAGAACAAGGAGCAAAACTTGGGAAAATTCAACGCTAGGTCTAATGAAGGCATCTTTGTGGGATACTCAGCAATGACAAAAGGTTACAGAGTTTTCCTGCATAAGCTGGGAAAAGTGATCACTTCCAGTGATGTGAGAATAGATAAGAACTGGAAAACAATGTAGAATGGAAAAGCTGAGGACAATGAAGAAGATAACTTCAATGTAGATGAAGAATCAGACCAACCTGAAGAAAAGGAACAAGAAGTAAGTTCAAACTCAGAGAAGAGTGAGTCTGATGATGAAGAAAGAGATTCTCTTGCAACTAAGATGGTGCAAAGAAAAAGGACAAAGAAAACATGGACTAGTGCTCATCAAGGAGATCAGATCATAGGTGACCCATCAGTAGGAGTTACAACACAAAGAAGAATTATGGGAGCTACTGCTCTACTCTCATAAGTTAAACCTAAATCTGTTGAAGAGGCTATTCAAGACAAAGGTTGGGTCAAAGCTATCAATGAGGAGCTAGATCAAATTGAGAAGAATGATACATGGGAGCTGGTTCCAAGACCCACTAATAAGAATGTCATAGGAACAAAGTGGGTGTTTAAGAATAAACACAATGAAGATGGCAAGTTGGTGAGGAACAAGGCCAAGCTGGTTTGCAAAGGCTACACTCAGATAGAAGGGGTAGATGTTGATGAAACTTTTACACCAGTAGCAAGGTTAGAGATTATCAAAATGTTCTTAGCTTTGGCAGCACACAAGAGGTATAAAGTTTATCACATGGATATGAAATCTGCCTTTTTGAATGGGCTCCTGAAAGAAGAAGTGTATATTGAACAACCTAATGGAGTACAAATCAGTGAGGATGAGACACATGTGTGCAAGCTAAAGAAAGCCTTGTATGGTCTTAAGCAAGCTCTAAGAGCATGGTACAGTAGGTTGGATGCATACTTGAGAAGGTTGAACTTCAAAAGAGGAACAGTTGATAATAACCTATGTGTGTTCAACTCAAAGAAAGGCCAGCTTATAATCATAGTATATATAGATGACATCATCTTTGGAGGGGATCACTCTGAGTTATGCCAAGATTTTGCATAGAAGATGAGTGAGGAATTTGAGATGTCATTGATTGGAGAAATGAGATACTTCCTTGGACTACAGATAAAGCAGTGTGAAGAAGGTATCTTTATTTCTCAGACGAAATATGCCAAAGAGATGCTGAAAAGATTTGGCATAGAGGATAGCAGATCTGTCAATACCTCTATGACAGTAGGCTGCAAGTTAACAAAAGATCAGGAGGGAAGGAGTGCAAGCCCTGCAGAGTACAAGAAGATGATAGGGAGCCTTCTGTACCTTACAGCATCAAGGCCTGATCTTATGCAAGCTGTGTGCGCTGCCAGCAGATTCCAAGCTGATCTTAAGGAGTCTCATGTGTTGGCAGTGAAAAGAATCCTAAGGTACCTTAAAGGAACATTGGAAATGGGCTTGTGGTATCCAGCCATGGATTCTATTAAACTACAAGCATACATTGATGTGGATTGGGTAGGAAGTATAGATGATAGAAAATCAACCAGCGGCTGCAGCTTCTACTTGGGTTCAAAGTGTGTTGCATGGTTAAGTAGAAAGCAAAACAGTGTTGCTTTGAGCATAGCTGAGGCGGAGTATATGGTTGCTTGTGCAGCATGTACACAAGTGAAATGGATGCTAAAACAATTGGCAGACTTGGGTGTTGAAGTGAAGTTACCAGTGAGTGTACTTTGTGATAATCAAAGTTTTATTGATCTCAACAAGAATCTAGTTCAACATTCGAGGAGCAAGCATATTGACATCTGGTATCACTTCATCAAAGATCAAGCAGAATAGGGTACAATTCAGTTGGAGTATGTTGGCATTAAAGATCAAATTTCATATATTCTAACTAAACCTCTATCCACAGAGCTGTTTGAAAAGCACAGATTGAGTCTATCTGTGCAAATACCTCCTTAAGCCTGAAGTTCAGGTGAATCCTCCATCTCCACTTTGTGAGTTTTTTAGATTTGTAATTGGTTGGCAAAAGGGGAGAGAAGCAACAGTATAGGGGGAGCTATTAAGAAAGGGGGAGTGCATATTTAGGGGGAGTTGAAACTGCTGCATAGTGGCTTTTGTTATAAGTGTTGCCAACAATTACAAAGGGGGAGATTGTTGTTCCCACAGCCTTGTATGGGTTGTTATTGTTGTCAACTAGGTTTAAGTGTGCAAGAAAGTAAAGCCACATGGAAGGGCAAGAAGGTAAAAGTCACATGGAGGGGCAAGAATGTAAAAGCCACATGGAAGGGTAAGACAGTAAATTTGCTACAAGTAAGCCCTATTAGGGTTTCATGGAGGAGTATATAAAGGCCATTGGAAGACAATAAACAAAAGAAAAGTCAGCAATTAAGCAAAACAAACAGAAAACCTAGACAACCAGCTGACCAAAGAGAGAAGTCATTGGAAGAGAGAGAAAAATTATATACGGCAAAATCAGAGTGGATGGCGAAGGTGAGGAACGGCACACCACCGGCAAGAGAGAGAAACCCGTGAGGAACGACACACCATCAGCAAGAGAGAGAAACCTGTAAGGAATGGCACACCACTGGCACACCAGCGGTCGGCGAGGAGACAACACAGCAGAACAAGGGCTAGATGGGAAAAACAGAAACCACCGGAGAGAGAGATCCGACTGGACGGTGAGAGAGATCCGGCTGGACAGTGAGAGAAATCCAGCTGGACAGTGAGAGAAATCTGGCTGGACAGTGAGAGAAATCCAACTGGACGGTGAGAGAGATCCGGCCGGACGGTGAGAGAGATCCGGCCGGACGGTGAGAGAGATCCGGCTGGACGGTGAGAGAAATCTGGCTGGACGATGAGAGAGATTTGGCTAGACAGTGAGAGAGATCTGGCTGGACGATGAGAGAGATCTGACTGGACAATGAGAGAAATCCAGCTTGGAATGTGAGAGAAATCTAGCTGGACGGTGAGAGAGATCCGACTGGACGGTGAGAGAGATCCAGCTGAATGGTGAGAGATCCAGCTGGACGGTGTGAGAACAAAACGTGCGATGGCTTAAGACCTGAACGTGCAACGACATAAGACCAAAACGTGGGTCAGTGTGAGACCAGCAAAGGGTGCAAACTAGAAATGTGCGTGAGATGTGGAATGGCAAACCAGAAACATGAGGCAAGTCGTGAGACAAGGAGACGGGTGAGACCGTGAGATGGTGAAAGCAGGAGCTGTGTGAGACAACCTAAAGAAGGAATTCAGCGAAGCATCGAAAAGAACTCAATGTATTTCCAGATTTCTTCAAGAGAGGTTAGAGAGCATTGTAGTGAACTTCTAAGCGGCAATAGAGTAGCCTTTCAATTCAACAGAGGCAAGACAAGCTAGAAGAAGGGTAGACACAGTAAGTGACACTATTTGTATTGTACTTGCTTAATATTTGCAATAATGAAAGGAGCAGAGGATTAAGACATCCATTGTAACTAGAATTCTCAAGTATAGTGGATAGTCTCAGTAAGGGAGAGTCCCTACCACCGTGGATGTACGTCACATTGATGAAACCACATAAATCTCGTGTGTTCTTAATTTGCTTTACATTCTGTGTTTTGAATTGAGTTATGAACACAGCTAAAGTATTAGCCAACCCATAACCTAACGAAGTCCTAAATAAGAACATTTGAATTGTCTATTAGGCAAGGTGTCTGAAAGGTGACTTTGGGGACTATTGTGATTAGTAGGTAGCAATAGATCTACCTTAGTCGAGTCTAAGAAAGAGTTCACTTTTAAGAAGAGGTTGAAGTTGTTCACTTACCTACAAATTGTGAATTGTGGTGATACTGATTCACTCCCCCTCTCAGTATCACAAACTAATAGATCCTAGGGAGAAGTTGGGAACTTCAGATGATTATGATGAATGACTCTTTTATGTGAAGGACTTCAATGAATCAGAGTGTCATAGTTGTAAGGTCATTATTGTCATGATAAATATAATGTTTGGCACATATAATCAACCCAAGAGCCTAGTTCACATTAACAAAATTACAAATTCATCCATGTGAGGATAGCATTAACTTGCTACCCAATTAGGTTGAAACAACTTGGCAATTATCTATGTAAGTGATAAACAACACAATCATTTTCATGACTCCTTATTAGAAGTAGTTAAATTAAGCTTAAATGATAGACCTATTTGGTTCTCATATTTTCCCAACTCTACATTATCATATACAAACTTGGAATTGTGATATTCATAACATTTATAAGGAGTCTTGTTAGTTAGAAATGAAGAGATGGTCTTCTTTTTTAGGAATTGAAACAAGTAAGGCACAAAAGTTAATTATGAGATCATTTTGTATGAATGACTCTTTACAACGAAATGAATATCCTTGTTATTAAAAAATGAAGAGATAGTGCCATTGTTTAGGAGGTAAACCATTCAATGCCTATAAGGAAAGCTAATCAAGATTAATGACTCATTAACTTGATGGAATTCAGTGGATTTAAATTACTAAAGGAGTACTAACATGCTTATTCCATTGAATAGGATGTTTTCTATTTCACAAAATTTAATTTCACTATCATTTTGTGTAAATAACTCAATGCATTGAAGGAAAGAGCCCTGTTAGGTAGAAATGAAAAGAAGATCTCATTATTCTAGAATTAAAAACTTAAATAGCTATAAGAAATGCTGTATAGACGTGCTTGTTGCAATGAATATAATGATTATAGACATCCTTGTAAGCAAAAAAAGAAGGGATGATCACCTTATTCAGGAATTAAACCATTCAATACTTGTAAGGAAATCTAATCAGGATCAATGACTCATTTATTTGATGGAATTGAATGGATTTAGAGTACTAAAGATGTACAAAGGAACTTGTTGCAATGAATATAATATTTTTTGTTGACACAAAAGATAATTACGAAGGAATGAGCCTAATTAGTTAGAAATGAAGAGATAGTCTCATTATTTGGTAATTGAATCACCCAATATGTATAAGAAAAGATAATACAAACCAATCACACCCCATTTTTGATGGAATTCAATGGATTTAGAGTACCAAAGTTGTACAAATGAGCTTGTTGGAATAAAAGGAGATCATTTTGTGGGAATAAGTCCTAGCAATGAAAGAGAAGACTTGTTATCAACAAATGAAAAGGAGGACTAATTGTTCCAAAATTAAACCATTTAACACTTGTAAGGAGAATAAATCAAGTAAGTCATTTACTTAATGGAATTTGATGGGTTTAGAGTACCAAAGGTTTACAATCATGCTTGTTGTAATGAATATAATGTTTTGTGTTGACACAAAATGATGTGAATCTTAAAAAATGTGGCTTAGGCATCCAACACACTTAAGGAATCAAATAAGAACTTAAGAAAGCTAAATCATACTTAAATCATGCAAGACCTAGACCCAATGTTCAAGGAACATAAACTTATGGTATAAGGAAGGATATAGATGCCACACTCCAGCAAAGAAGGGATTTAGGAGTGATAAGTTAGGTTGAACACTATGGGAAGAGTTAGTTCTTCATAAGTTCATTAGTTTTTCAAATAAATCAAAGGAGAAAATTTTCATTCATGTTATGCTCTTTTTAACAATAAAATCAAGCTTATTTATAGGCTGAATTAATAACCTTGAAAACCTCAAAGATAAGGTCAGTTATAAAGAACAGTTGATCACCTTATTATGGAATTAAAGCACTTAATACTAATAATAATAACTAATTTAGACCAATCACACCTTTATTTGATGCAATTCAATGGATTTAAAGTACCAACGACGTATAAATGAGCATCATACAATCAATACAATGCTTCTTGTTAACAAAAAGTTAATTTTGAGATCATTTTGTGTGAAAGAGTCTTTACAATGAAAAGGGAAGCCATGTTGTCAAAAAATGAAAGGTGTTCTCATTGTTTGAGAATTAAACCATTCAACATTTGTAAGGAAAGCTAATCAAGATCAATGACTCATTTACTTGATAGAATTCAATGGGTTTAGAGTATTAAAGCTGTGCAAATGTGCTTGTTCCAAATAATATAATTTTTTTTTTTGTTGACACAAAAGTTAATGTCACCATCATTCTATGTAAATGAGTCCTTGCAACAAAGGACTCTTGTTAGAAATGAAGAGATGGTCTCAATATTTTGTAATTGAAACACTCTCTATGTATAAAAAAAAATGGTAATCTAGACCAATCACACAATTTTTTGATGGGCATTAATAGATTTAAGGCACCAAAATTGAAGAAATGAGCTTGTTACAAGGAATATAATGTTTGTTGTTGACCCAAAAGCTAATGAGTATTTGTAACAATAGGAAAGTCTTGTGATCAAAAATAAAAAGATAGCTTCATTGTTCAGGAATTAAACCATTCAATACTTATAAGGACAACAAACACTCAATACATATGAGAAAAGCTAATCAAGACTAATCAAACATTTTTTTTAATGAAATTCAATCAATTTAGAACAATATAGATGTACAAATGAATGTGTTGCACTGAATATAATGTTTTTTGTTGACACAAAAGTTAATTATGAGATCATTTTGTTGGAATGAGTTCTTGTAATGGAAAGAGAAGGATTGTTATCCAAAAATGAAGAAGCAATGTCATTGTTCAAGAACAAAATATTCTATACTTGTAAGGAAAGCTAATAAAAAATAATGACTCATTTGCTTGATGGAATTCAATGTGTTCAGATACTAAGGGCATTTAAATGTCATTGTTTTAATTAATATTATGTTTTGTGTTGACAAAAAAGTTAGTTTTATTATGATTTTGTGTAAAGGAGTTGTTACAATGAAGGAAGAACCATGTTAGCTAGAAAAGAAGAGACAATCTCATTATTTAGCAATTAAATCACTCAATTAGTATAATAAAAGTAATTCTAGATGAATCACACCTATTTTTGATGGAATTCAGTGGATTTAGATCACCAAACGAGCTTGTTGCAATGAATATAATGTTGTTGGCACAAAAAGTTAATTATGAGATCATTTTGTGGTAATGAGCCCTTACAACAAAAAAAGAAGTTTTGTTATCAAAAAATGAAGTGGACTCATTGTTTAAGAATTAAACCATTCAATACCTATAAGGAAAGCCAATTAAGATTAATGATTTATTTACTTGATGGAATTCAATGGGTTTACAATACAAAAGGTGTGCAAATGTGCTTAGTCCAATGAATATAATGTTTGGTGTAGACACAAAAATTAATTTCACCATCATTTTGTGTAATTGAGTCCTTGCAATGAAGTTGGGAGCTTTATTAATTAGAAATGAAGAGATAGTGTCATTATTCTAGAATTGAAACACACAATGCATATGAGAAAAGACAATATCAACCAACCACACCTTTTCTTTTTGGTTGGAATTCAATAGATTTAGGGTACCAAAGATGTACAGACAAGCTTGTACTTATAATTCAAGCTTGAAGGGCAGTAAAGCATATCTTAATGCAGGCCAAGGCTTTATTAATTTGATTGGAGTACTTAATAGGCTAGAGTTACAATAAAATTCACTCCTAAATAGGAGTTTCTTTTTATAAAATACATGCCTACAATAAAATATGAGTGTTTTACATTTTGGGAATTTATCATTGTCTTTATTTTTAGGGATTTTAAGGTTATTAATTCAGCCTACAATAAGATTGATTTCATAGTTTAAAAGTGCAAAACATTAGTAAAAATAAAATTGAGAAATTTCTTCATTAGTTATTTCAAGAACTAACTCTTCTTGTGGCATTTAACTTATCAATCCTTTCATTGTTAAACTATGACATCCATATACTTCTTTATACCTTAAGTTCATGTTCCTTGTACTTTGGGTCTAGGATTTTCATAATAGAAATATGATTTAGCTTTCTTGGGTTCTTGTTTGATTAGTTGTCTATAATGGTTCCCTAAGGCATGTCTTTCGGGATTCACATTAGTTAGTATCAAAGCTTTAAGGATTACAAGTTTATTTATCTAAAATTTGAGTTTTTTTTTTGTTTTGTTTTTCTTCTTAACCACATTCTATGACCTCTTGTTCTTTGAATTTGCAAACACTAGCTTTTCTTTTATTTTTATTTACAAACCCTAGGTTGCTAGCCACATTCTATAGAGGCTTTATTTCCTTCTTTCTAATTCCTACAATGATTTGGATATAATTAATCTTTTTTCTTGGGTGTCTTGCAATTTAATCTTACAGTGTTTTTCTTTGATTCTAATTTGTTAGAATTAGTTGGTTATAAGGTGACTTTAATTGAGCTTGTTTTGTTCAATCAAGGAATGAGAGAGAGAAGCCAAATTTATATAGTGTGCAAGCACAAGAGTGACTATCGTACAATGAGGGAGTGTGTGTGAGGTTGTTCCCAATATTCTTTTTTTATGCAAGTGATGATTTGAGACAACTTTTTATAGGGAGGGGAAATGATGAGATCCATGAAGGAACTGATGCATGGAGGGCCTCTAAGGGTTGATTAAGCATTCAAGAAGGGCCAATGATGTGTTTAAGAGCTAAAAGGATGAAAGAGGCACTTAGTAGGCTAATTAAAGAATTTTGGGCCAAAGAAGATAATTCAAGCTTAAAGGGTAGCAAAGCACATCTTAATGTGGGCCTAGGCTTTATTAATTTCATTGGAGTACTTAATGAGCTAAGGTTACAATAAAATTCACTCCTAAATAAAAGTTTGTTATAAAATAAGAGTTTACAATAAAATAAGAGTTCTTATATTTTAGGAGTTTGTCATTATCTTTCTTAATAGGACTTTTAGGATTGTTAATTCAACCTATAAATAGGCTTGATTTCATTGTTAAAAAGAGTAGAACATTAGTGAAAATAAAAGTAAGATCTTTTTATTCAGTTCTTTAAATAACTAAAGAACTTATCAAGAACTAACTTTTCTTGCAACATTCAACTCAACTTATCACTCTCAAATCCCTTATATGCTGGAGGGTGCCATTCATATCCTTCTTTATAGCTTAGGTTTATGCTCCTTGAATCTAGCACTTGCATAATTGAAGACTAATTTAGCTTTCTTAGGTTCTTGTTTGATTCCTTGTTTTTGTTGGATCCCTAAACCACATCTTTTGGGATTCACATTATGGTGTCATTATTCAAGAACTGAAACACTTAATACATTGAGAAAAGGTAATCTAGACTAATCTTATTTTAATTTATTTTTTTGATGGAATTCAATGGATATAGAGTGCCAAAAAGGGAAAAATGAGCTTGTTGAAATTAATATAATGTTTGATGTTGATACAAAAATTAATTACAAGATCATTTTGTGGGAATGAGTGCTTGCAATGAAAAGATAAGCCTTTTTAATCAAAAAATGAAGAGGTAATCTCATTGTTCAGGAATTAAACTATTCAATACATGTAAGTGAAGCTTAATAAGATCAATGACTCATTTACTTGATGTAATTCAATAGGTTTAGAGTTCGATAAGTGTACAAGAATGCTTGTTTCAGTGAATATAATGTTTTGTGTAGATACAAAAGTTAATTTCACCATTATTTTGTGTAAATGAGCCCTTGCAATGAAGGAAGGAGCCTTGTTAGTTAGAAATAAAGAGACAATTTCATTATTCAACAATTGAAATACTCATTATGTATAAGAAAAGGTAATCTAGACCAATCACACCTTTTTTTTTTTTGATAGAATTCAAGGATTTAGATTACCAAATATGAACAAACAAGCTTGGTGCAATGGATATGATGTTTGATGTTGACACAAAAAGTTAAATGCAAGATCATTTTGTGGAAATGAGGTCTTGCAATAGAAAGAGAAGTCTTGTTATGAAAGAATGAAGAGGTGGTCTCATTGTTTAATGATTAAACTATTCCTTATAAGGAAAACTAATCAAGATCAATGAGTTATTTACATGATGGAATTCAATGGGTTTAGAGTACCAAAGGTGTGCAACATGCTTGTTCCAATGAATATAATGTTTTATGTAGACGCAAAAGTTAATTTCACCATCACTTTGTGTAAATGAGTCCTTCTAATGAAGCAAGGAGCATTGTTAGCTAGAAATGAAGAGAAGGTCTTATTTAGGTATTCAAACACTCAATATGTATAAGAAAAGGTAATCTGGTCCAATCACACTTTTTTTTTTTATGGAATTCATTAGATTTAGGACCAAAGATATACAAATGAGCTTGTTGCAAGTAATATAATGATTATTATTGACACAAAAAAGTTAATTATGTAATCATTGAATGTGTGCTTACAATAAAAAGAGAAGCCCTATTATCAAACAAAATAAAGTAGTAGTCTCTTTGTTTGATAATTAAACTATTCAATACTTGCAAGGAAAGCTAATCAAGATTAATGACTTATCTACTAGATGGAATTCAATGGGTTTAAAGTACCAAAGATGTAGAAATGAGCTTCTCACAACAATGAATACATTGTTTATTGTTGTCATAATAGTTAATTATGAGATCATTTTGTGTGAATGAGTCATTGCAATGAAAAGTGAATTCTACTTATCAAAAAAAGGATGAGACAATGTCTTTGTTCAAGAATTAAACCATTTAATACCTATGAGGAAAGCTAATCAAGTTCATTAACTCATTAACTCATTTACGTTCAAAGTACCAAAGTTGTACAAATGTGCTTGTTCCAATGAATATAATGTTTTGTGTAGACATAAAAGTCAATTTCACCATCTTTTGTGTAAATGAGTCCTTGCAACATAGGAAGGAACATTGTTAGTTAGAAATGAAGAGATGATGATGAGATATATAGACGATCAAATGCATGGAGGGCTTTTAAGGATCTATTGAGGTTTCAAGAAGGGCCAATAACATGTTTAAGAGCTAAAAGGATGAAAGAGGCACTTGACAAGCTAATTAAAGAAATTTGGGCCAAAGAAACTATTTTAAGCTTAAATAGCTACAAAACATATCTTAATGTAGGTAGAGGCTTTATCTATTATATAAGTATGCTGAATAAGTCTATGTCAAGTGACTGTAAGGATTTTACAACTCCAAAAAAAAATAGGAGTAGAATTGTGGTTAGCTTATTTTGGATGTTTGTCATTTTCTCTAGGGTTAGGGTTGTAAATTTAGCATGTAAATAGACTTGATTTCATTGTGAAAAATAAGCAAAACATTAGTAAAGCTAAAAGTGAGAATTTTCTCATTTAGTTCTTTCAAGAACTAAGAACTTGTTAAGAATTTACTCTTCTTATGGCATTTGACCCAACTTATCCCTCCTAAATCCCTACTTTTTTAGAGTGTGGTGTTTATATTCTTCTTTATTCCTTAGGTTTATTTTTGTTAAACATTGGGTTAAGGTCTTGCATGATTGAAATCTGATTTAGCTTTCATGAATACTTGTTTGAATTCCTTGTTCATGTCAGGTCACTAAGTAATGTCTTTTAGGGTTCACACCAGTTGGTATTAGAACTTGGCTCTGAATCAAGTTTCCTTATCTAATTTTGAGGTTCATTATTTTTGTTCATCTTTTAAGCCACATTCTATAACCCCTTGTTCATTGAATCTACAAACCCTAGTTTATCCTTTCTTGTATTTAATTTTTTGTAAAAAATCAAAAACAATGAAAATCTTGTTTGATAAAAAAGAAAAGAAAAAGCAAAAGAAAAAAAAAAAGAGAGAGAGAAAAGAAAAAATTCCATTTGATTCCTTCATATTTCAAAAGTAAATCTTGTGAATTAGGTGAAAGGAAGATAAAGGCTTTATTTCCTTATTTCTTTCTAGTTCCTACAAGGATTTTGATCCAATTAATTTTTTTTTTTCATATTAATCTTGTTGAGTTCTTTTAATCCATAACCTTAAATTCATTGTACTTTCCTAAATTTATTTTATTCTAATTTGTTGCAATTAGTTGGTTATGAAATGACTTTGATTAGCTTGTTTAGTTCAATAACAAAATGAGAGAGAAAAGCTAAGTTTATATAGTGTGTAAACATGAGAGTGAGTGTCATATTGTGCGAGAGTGGAGTGAAACACATGAAAGAGTGTGTGCGAGTTTATCCTAACATATATTTTTTTATATAGGTGATGATTCAAGGTTGAATCCTTTTAAGGAGAGGCAAAATGATGAGATCCATAAAGGATATAATGAATAGAGGGCTTCTAAAGATCCACTGAGCATTCAAGAAGGGTTAATAACATGTTCAATTTGCTAAAAGGATGATAAAGGCACTCAATGGGCTGATTGAAGAAATTTGGGCCAAAGAAGCTAATTCAAGTTTGAATGATAGTAAAACATATCTTAATGTAGGCCAAGGCTTTATTTATTGTTTAAGTATGCTAAGTAAGTCTATGTCAAGTGATTGTAAGGATTTCTACAACAACAAAAAAAAGAATAATAATAAATTTATTGTTAGCTTATTTAGGAATTTTGTAATTATCACTAGCATTAGGATTGTTAATTTACAAAAACTACAATAACAATTAGGAGTATATTTGTTGTTAGCTTATTAAAGAAGTTTGTCATTATCTATAGGATTAGGGTTGTTAATTTAGCTTATAAATGGGCTTGATTTTATTGTTAAAAGGAAGAACATTAAGGAAACTAAAAATGAGAATTTTCTCCTTCAATTCTTTCAAGAACTAAAGAACTTATCAAGAACCAACTCTTCATGTGGTGTTTAACCTAACTTATCATGACAAAATCATTTCTTTTCTAGAGTACAGCATCCATATCCTTTTTCACACCTTAGGTACATGCTCCTCAAACATTGTGTCTAGGTTTGGCATAATTGAAATGTAATGTTGCTTTCTTTGGTTATTATTAGAATTCCTTGTATATGTTAGGTCCCAAAGCCACATCTTTTGGGGCTCACATTAGATGGTTTCATTATTCAAGAATTAAAATAATCAAAACATATAACAAAAGATAATCTAGACCAATCGCATCATTTTTTGATGAAATTTAATGGATTTAGAGTACCAATGATGTACAAACAAGCTTGTTACAATGAATATAATGCTTGATATTGATACAAATGTTACTTGTGAGATCATTATGTATGAATGAGTCCTTGTAATGGAAAGAGAAGACTAGTTATCAAAAAATGAAGAGATAGTCTCAATGTTTGGCAATTAAACTATTCAATACCTATAAGGAAAGCTAATCAAGACCATGACTCATTTGCTTGATGGAATTCAATGGGTTTGGAGTACCAAAGGTGTACAAACTTGCTTGTTCCAATGAACATAATGTTTCACCATCATTTTGTTCAAATGAGTCCATGCAATGAACTATCTTTTTATCGAAAAATGAAGAGATAGTCTCATTGTTTGGGAATCAAAACATTCAATATAAGGAAAGCTAATAAAGATCAATGACTCATTTCCTTGATAAAATTTAATGGATATAAAGTACCAAAGGTGTACAAAAATGCTTGTTCCAATGAATAGAATGCTTTGTGTAGTCACAAAAGTTAGTTTCACATCATTTTGTGTAAATGAATCCTACAATGAAGAAAGGAGCTTTGTTAGTTAGAAATGAAGAGATGGTCTCCTTATTTAGGAATTGAAACACTTAATATGTATTGGAAAAGATAATCTAGACCAATCACACCATTTTTGATGGAATTCAACGGATTTAGAAAATCAAAGATGTAGAAATGAGCTTGTTGCAATGAATATAATGTTTGATGCTGATACAGAAGTTAATTATAAGATCAATGACTCATTTACATGACATAATTTGTTGGATTTAAACTACCACAAGACTACAAACATGCTTGTTCTAATGAATATAATGTTTTGTGTAGACACTAAAGTTAATTTCACCATTATTTTGTGTAAATGAGTCCAGGCAATGAAAGGAAAAGCCTTGTTATCAAAAAATTAAGAGACAATCACATTGTTTGGGAATTAAAGCATTTAATACTTATAAGGAAAGTTAATGAAGATTGATGACTCATTTACTTTAAAGTATCAAAGATGTATGAACGAAATTGTTGCAATGAATATAATGGTTGATATTAACCAAAAGGTTAATTACAAGATCATTTTGTGTGAATGAGTGCTTGCAATTTGAAAAAGAAGTCTTGTTATCAATAAATGAAGAGACTGTCTAATTCAATACTTATAAGGCAAGCAAATTAAGATAAATGAGTCATTTGCTTTATGGAATTTAATGGATTTAGAGTAACATTTAGGAATGGAGACACTTAATATAGGTAATCTAAGACCAATCACACATGTTTTAGATGAAATTCAATGGATTTAGAGTACCAAAGATGTTGAGATGAGCTTCTTGCAATAAATACAAAGTTATTCAAGGAGATATAGAAGAGCATATAAGTTATCATGCATGCATATCCACCATTTAAGTCTCCGACAATTTTTTCAATAATTAAGTATTCAATTTGACCTATGGATCAATATGCAAGCACATGTTTCATGCTTGTTTGGGTAATAGCAATGAGATTCCCTACTATCATGCTCTGAATAGCTAGGATTTCCAAAAGAAGTGACATTCATTTAATGAGAAACAAAAAAGAATATTGAAAATCTAAATGGCTAAAGTTGAAGTAGCTACTTTCAAAGTAACATAAAGAAAAGAAATGACTCGAGTGGGAGAGTTAAAGTCAAAAAGAGGATTTGTTGTTGAGACAAAAGTTAATTTTGAGATCATTTTGTGTAAATGAGTCCTTGCAATAAAAAGAGAAGTCTTGTTATCAAAAATGAAGAGATGGTATCATTGTTCAAAAATTAAACCATTTGATGCCCATGAAGAAAGCTAATAAAAATCAATGACCCATTTATTTGAAGGAATTCAATTGATTTATGATACCAAAGATGTACAAATGTTGCAATGAATGTAATGTTTGCTATTGACCCAAAAGTTAACTATGAGATTATTTCTATGTAAATGAGTCCTTCAATGAAAAAAAGAAGTCTTATTATCAAAAAAATGAAGAGATGATCTCATTGTTCAAGAATTAAACCATTCAATACCTATTAGGAAAGCAAATCAAGATCATTGAGTCATTTGCTTGAAGGAATTCAATGTGTTTAGAATACCAATGTTATACAAACAAGCAAGTTAGTTTAAAATGAAGGATGGACTTTAATACATATAAGAAAAGGTAATCTAGGCCAATCACTCCTATTTTTAATTGACTTTAATAGATTCAGAGCACTAATGATGTAGAAACAGGCTTCTTACAATGAATACAATGTTTGCTATTCACACAAAAGTTAATTTCAAGATCATTTTGTGTGAATGAGTCCTTGCAACAAAAGGAGAAGTCTTGTTATCAAAAAGTGAAGAGGCAATATCATTTTTCAAGAATTAAACCATTCAATACCTATAAGGAATGCAAATAAAGATAAATAACTCATTTTCTCAATAAAATTTTTTCACAAAAAGGTGAGATTGGTCTACATTAGCTTCTCTTATACAAATTGTGCATTTCAGTTTTTGAATCATGAGAAATTGACTTTTGTGTTTGCACAAAACATTATATTCATTAAAGCAAGCACATTTGCACACCTTTGGCAAACACTTTAAACCCATTGAATTCCATCAAGTCAATGAGTCCTTGCTCTTGATTTGCTTATCTTATAGGTATTGAACAGATTAATTTCCCAAACAATGAGACCATCTCTTCATTTTTTGATAACATGACTTCTCTTTTATTACAAGGATTCATTCACACAAAATGATCTTATAATTAACATTTGTGTCAACAATAAACATTATATTCTTTGCAACAAGCTTGTTTATACTTATTTGGTTCCCTAAAACCATTGAATTCCTTTAAACAAAGCTTTGATTAATCTTGATTAGCTTTTTTTATAACTATTGATTGTTTTAATTCCTAAATAATGAGGCCTTATCTTCATTTCTAGCTAATAAGGCACCTTACTTTGTTATAAGGACTCATTTACATAAAATCAAGGTGAAATTAACTTTTGTGTTTATACAAAAATTATATTCATTGGAACAAACATGATTGTACACCTTAGGTATGCAATTCATTGAATTCAATCAAGTGAGTCATTAATCTTAATTACCTTTCCTTATAGGTATTGAAGGGTTTAAATCTATAGCAATAAGACTGCCTCTTCATTTTTCTATAACAAGGCTTCTATTTTTGTTATGAAGACTCAGTCACACAAAATGATCTTCAAATTGACTTTTATGTCAATAACAAACATTGTATTAATTGTAAGAAACTCATTTCTACATCTTTGGTACTCTAAATCCATGGAATTTCAAGAAAAGAAAGGTGTGATTGTTCTAGATTAGCTTTTCTTATAGTAATTAGTGTTTCAATTCCTGAATAATGACATTTTCTCTTCATTTCTAGCTAACAAGGCTCTTTCCTCCATTACAAGAGCTCATTCACACAAAAGATCACATAAGTAACTTTTGTGTCAACATTAAATATATATTCCTTGCAACAAGCTCATTTGTACATTTTTGGTACTCTAAATCCATTGAATTCCATCAAAAAAGGTATGATTGGTCTATATTACCTTTTCTTATACATATTGAGTGTTTGAATTGTCGAATAATGAGATTTTCTCCTCATTTCTAGCTAACAAGGCTCCTTTCTTCATTGCAAGGACTTGTTTACAAAAAATGATGGTCAAATTAACTTTTGTGATGAGATCTAAGGAAGACTTGATGCATGGAAGGTTTGTAAGGATCCATTAAGCATTTAAGAAGGGCCAACAACATATTCAAGAGATAAAAAGATAAAAGAGGTAGTTAGTGGACAGATTATAGAAATTTTGGCTAAAAAAGATAATCCATGCTTGAAAGGTAGCAAAGCATATCTTAATGTAGGCCAAGGCTTTATTAATTTAATTGGAGTACTTAATGGGCTAGGGTTATAATAAAATCAACTCCTAAATAGAAGTTTGTTATAAAATATGAGTCTACAATAAAATAGGTTGATTTTTACATTTTAGGAGTTTATCATTGTCTTTATTTTTAGGGTCGTTGATAAAATAGGCTAGAATGCATTGTTAAAAAGAGCAAAATGTTATTGAAAATAATATGTGAGAATTTTCTTCTTTGGTTCTCTCAAGAATTGAAAAAACTTATCAAGAACTAAATATTCTTGTGGCATTCAACCTAACTTATCACTCCCAAATCTCTTCTTTGCTAAGTGTGGCATTCATATCTTTCTTTATACCTTAGATTTGTGTTCCTTGAACATTGGGTGTATGTATTGCATGATTGAAATTTGATTTAGCTTTCTTGATTTCTTGTTCAATGCCATGTCATGTTGGGTTCTTAAGCCATGTCTTTTGGGGTTCACATCATTTTTTGTCTACACAAAACATTAAAGTCACTACAAGACGCATGTTTATACATCTTTGGTACTCCAAACCCATTGAATTCCATCAAGTAAGTTAGTCATAGATCTTGATTAGCTTTCCTTACATGTGTTGAATGGTTTAATTCTTGAACAATGAGACTGCTTCTTCATTTTTTGATAACAAGGCTTCAATTTTTGTTGTAAGGACTCATTTACACAAAATGATCTCATAGTTAGCTTTTGTGTTAATAGCAAACACTATATTCATTGCAACAATCTTGTTTGTACATTTTTAGTACATTAAATCCATTGAATTTCACCAAAACAAAAGTTTGAATTGTCTAGATTACCTTTTCTAATACACATTATGTGCTTTAATTTCTAAATAATGAGTCCGTCTCTTCATTTTTAACTAACAATGCTCCTTCCTTTGTTGTAAGGGATCATTTACACAAGATGATTTCAAAATTAACTTTTGCATCTACATAAAACATTATATCCTTTGCAAAAAGCCCTTTTGTACACCTTTAGTACCCTGAATTCCATCAAATAAATGAGTTATTAATCTTGATTAGATTTCCTTAAAGGTATTGAATGGTTAAATTCTCAAAGAATGAGACATCCTTTTCATTTTTTGATAACAAGGCAATGAGATCCATGGAGAAGTCGATGCATGGAGGGCTTTTAAGGATCAATTGAGCATTCAAGAAGGGCCAATGACACATTTAAGAGCTAAAGGGATAAAAGAGGTAGTTAGTAGGTTGATTGAAGAAATTTGGGACAAAAATGCTAATTCAAGCTTAAAAGGTGGCAAAACATATCTTAATGTGGCCCAAGGCCTTATTAATTTAATTGAAGTACTTAATGAGCTAAGGTTATAGTAAACTTCACTCCTAAATAAGACTTTATTGTAAAATAAGATAGCTCCTAAAACAAATAGGTGCAGATTTGTTGTTAGCATATTTAGGAAGTTTGTCATTATCTCTAGGGTCGTGAAGTTCCTAATGTAAAAAGGCTAAAGTGATGAGATTATGGTCATGAAGATGATGTTGAAGATGACAAATTTGATGATCCAACAACTTTATTTAGAATTGCGAAGAATGGAAATGGTTAAAGAGATTTTAGGAGGCAAGACACCTATGGCCTTGATTTAGGGAGCATTGAAATAAAAATTTCTCTATTCAAAGGGAAAAATAATCTTGAAGCCTACTTAGAATGGGATAAGATGGTTAAGTTGGTCTTTAACTACCACAACTATTTGGAAAAGAAAAAGGTAAAAGTTATTGTTGTTAAGTTTATTGATTATTCTATTATTTGATGGGATCAACTTGTTTTGACTAGGAGAAGAAATCATGAGAGGCCTATTTAGGAGGAGGTTCTTCCCTTATCACTATTATAGGGATTTGTACCAAAGGCTCTAAGGACTTAATTAAGGCATCAAAAGTGTGGAGGACTACCATAAGGTGATGGAGATTGCCATGATCCAAGCTAATGTGGAGGAGGATAGTGAAGCAACCATGGCTTAATTCATGCAAGGGTTGAATAGAGACATCACCAACATAGTTGAATTACAACATTATGTGGAGTTGTAGGACATGGTGAACATTATGATGAAAGTTGAGAGGCAACTTAAATAGAAGGTTTATACATGGCTTGGATAGAATTTGGGTTCCCCTTCATCTTGGAATCAAAATTGGAGAAAAAGTGATGGTAAGGTTGATTACAAGCCCAAGGGCAAATCTCACAAGAGTAAGGAAGTGAGTCCTAACAAGGAGAAAGGTAACTCTAATTCCCAACCTAGTAAAAATAGAGATGTTAAATGTTTAAGTATCTAGGAAGGGGACATATTGCATCTCAATGTTTAAATTAGTGTACCATGGTGTGGCAGTGTAATGGTGATATTGAGATAGAAAGTGAGTTTGATGAAGATTCCATGCTATCATTAAAGGATATAAATGATGGAGAGAAGTATCTAGCTGAGGGAGATGTGTTCGAGGCTAGATGAGCTTTGAGAGCACAAGCCAAGGAAGATGATGAAGCGTAAAGAGATAATATCTTCCATACATAGTGGCACATTTAAGATAAGGTATGCAACATGATCATTGTGCAAATGTAGCTACTTTGGTTGAAAAGCTTAATTTACCTACCATGAAGCACCCAAGGCTATATATGTTCAATGGTTGAATGAATGTGGAGAGGTTGAGGCAAATAAGTAGGTATTAGTATCTTTACAATTGAGAGATATACTGATGAGGTCTTGTGTGATTTTGTACCCATGCATGCTGGGCATATTTTGTTGGGAAGACCATCACAATATAATCAACATGTAATGCATAAAGGGTTTAAGTGATGTGTCCCACATTGGTTCCTAAGGGGGTCTTTGGGCTATTTATAAGGGTTGGGTCAAACCTCCACTCTTGAGCTAGCTTTCATGGTGGAGTTAGGGTTTAATCCCTTAGCATGTGGTATCAGAGCCAAACCTTAGTGAGTCAAGTGGGCGCATGTACAAAGGTTCCCTACCACCGTGCCAATCACCAACTGAGGCAGCACGTGGACATGCAATTTAAAGGGGTCAGGCATGATGTGTACCACATTAGTTCCTGAGGGGGTCTTTGGGCTGTTTATAAGGGTTGGATCAAACCTCCACTCTTGAGCTAGCTTTCATGGTGGAGTTAGGGTTTCTAGCTTTCGTGAGCTAGGCAACAAATGATCTTGATCCTTTATAAGGATTCTTATTTCTCTAACACTAACCTTGATTCATCTTTGCCTAGTGCTATTTCATCTTTGTTGCAGGATTATAATGATGTATTCCCTAAGGAGATCCCAAATGGTTTACCACCAAGGAGAGGGATTGAACATCACATTGATCTTATTCCTGGAGCTCCCATTCCCAATAAGCCAGCATATAGAAGTAATCCTGAGGAGACAAAGAAGCTTCAGAGGCAAGTTGATGAGTTGAATAGGAGACATGCAAAATGGGTTGAGTTTATTAGAACTTTTCCTTATGTAATTCAATACAAATCAAGTAAGAAAAATGTTGTTGCTGATGCATTGTCACATAGGTACACATTGATTAGCACTTTAAGCGTTAAGTTGCTGGGGTTTAAGCACATTATCGATTTGTATGCTAATGATGCTGACTTTAGTAATGCATATGCTACATGTGAGAAAGCTACCTTTGGTAAGTTTTATAGACATGAGGGGTATTTGTTTAGAGTAAATAAGCTTTGTATTCCTCAAGGGTCTATGAGAGCATTACTTATGAGAGAAACTCATGGGGGTGGTTTAATGGGACACTTTGGCATTCAAAAGATTTTTGATGTTTTAAATGAACATTTCTTTTGGCCACATATAAAAAGAGATGTTGAAAGAGTCTGTACCAAATGTATTACCTGTAGATAAGCTAAGTTTAGGGTTTTGCCCCATGGTAAGTATATGCCCTTAGAAATTCCTTGTGATCCCTGGACCAACATTTCTATGAATTTTATTTTTGGGTTACCTAGGTCCAAGAAGGGCTGAGATTATATTCTTGTTGTAGTTGACAGGTTTTCAAAGATGGTGCATTTCATTACTTGCACCAAAATGGATGATGCCACACACATTGTAGACTTATTTTTTAGAGAGATTGTTCACCTATATGGAGTGCTAAAGAGTATTATATTAGATCATGATGCAAATTTTTAAGCCATTTTTGGAAGACATTGTGGGGTAAGCTTGGAACAAGGTTGTTGTCTTCTATAACTTGCCATCCACAAATTGATGGATAGACTGGGGTAGTAAATCAAACTTTTGGTACATTGTTGCATGCTGTTATTGGTAAGAACCCTAGAACTTGGGAAGAATGTTTGCCTTTTGTGGAGTTTGCCTATAATCATGTTGTTCATAATGTTACAAGTTATTCTCCTTTCAAGCGTGTTTATGGTTTTAATCCATTATCTCTTTTGGATTTAGTACCATTGCCTATACAGGACAGGGTTCATTTAGATGGGAAAAAGAAGGTTGAAGTGGTTAGGCAACTTCATGAGAAAGCTAGGCTTAACATTGAGAGAAAAACCAAACAATATGAAACACAAGCCAACAAAGGACATAGGCATATCACTTTTGAACCTGGTGATTGGGTTTAGGTACATTTGCTGAAGGATAGATTTCCTATGCAAAGGAAATCAAAGTTGCAACGAATGGGAGATGGTCCTTTGCAAGTGGTGGCAAGAGTCAACAATAATGCATATAAACTTGACTTGCCAAGTGAGTATAATATGAGTGCAACATTTAATGTTTCTGACCTTTCTCCTTTTCTCTTTGATGATGTAGGTGCTGATTTAAGGACAAATCATTTTGAGGAGAGCAGGAATGATGGAAGCCATATTGTACCAGCTCAAATCAACAAGGGAGTTGATGCTTTGTAAAACCTTGGAGGACCAATGACAAGGGCAAGGTCAAAAAAAAAAAGGAAGCTCTCAACAACTTGTTGTGTGACATTTACTATCAGGAAGTTGCTAGGTACGAGTTAAGGATGATAGAGGCTTCACTAGGGCTTGCAAATGTGTCATCTATGGAGGAATTAAGAACCATGGCCTTGGGAAGGAAGTTGGATTTGGGAGCCCATGTTTGGGCATTTACATGGATTATTTTTATAGGTTATATTGTTATGTAGTGGGTTGAACAAATTTCCTTAATAAGCCCATCTTATTTTCATGAATGTATGAGTTATTTTCTCTGGTTCTTTAAGAACTAATTCTAAACTTTCATTCTTGAGTGTGTTGGTTCAATAGACTTATCTTTTTCCACATTGTTGTTGTTAGGAGTGGCATCTAAATCTTATAGTTTTGGTTCTTGGTTGTTTATAATCATTGGGTCAAAACTCTAAATCCCTTAACTTTTGTTAGAACGATCCTATACCAACATTGGTGTTGGGTTCCATTTACATATAATCAGAGTTTGTATCATTAAGAATAGGTACTCTTTTGTAATAAATGACAAACCCATTATTGTTGTACCTTTGACACCTTGCCAAATACAAGATGATCAATTAAGGAATAAAAAAGCAAGTGAGAGGAAAAAAATAAAAAAATAAAAATTGAGGATGAGAGAAGAAAAGGGAAAAAGAATGGAGAGAAAGGAGATAAGATTGAGAGAAAAGAAGAAAGAGGGTAAAAGGGAAAAATTAAGAGTTTGTATGCAAAAGAGAGTGATGTTAAGAGTGGTTGCTAATCAAAATAGCATATAATTGTACTTTTATACAAAGAGGCTTATTTTAGTACTAATGAGCTTAGCCCCTCTTTGCTTTGTGTTGTCATTTCTCTTTTGTAGGAATTTGAAGATGTTTTTCCCATACAACCAAGAGACTTGCCACCATTAAGGGGAATAAAACATTATATTGAATTCATCCATTAGAAGTAACTTTGAGGAGACAAAGGAGCTTCAAAGGCAAGTTAATAGCTTATGGCAAAGGGATATGTGAGGAAGAGCAAGAGTCCATGTGTTGTTTTAGTATTGCTTGTGCCTAAGAAGAATGGAACTTGTAAAATTGGACTCATTCACACAAAAAATGATCTTACAATTAACTTTTGTGTCATCAAACATTATATTTATTGCCACAAGCTTATTTATGCCTCTTTGGTACTCTAAATCAATTGAGTTCCATCAAAAAAAGTGTTTCAATTGTTGAATAATGAGACTGTCGCTTCATTTCTAATTAAAAAGACTCCTTCCTTTACTTCAAGGACTCATTTACACAAAATAATAGTGTAATTAACTTTTGTGTCCACTCAAAACATTATATTCAATGGAATAGGCATGTTTGGACGTCTTTGGTACTCCACGCCCATTGAATTCCATCAAGTAAATGAAACATTGATCTTGATTAACTTTCCTTAGAGATATTGAATAGTTTAATTTTCAAACAAAGAGACTGTCTCCTCATTTTTTTTTTATTACAAGGCTCCATTTTTTGTTGTAAGGACTCATTCACACAAAATGATCTTGTAATTAACAACAAATATTATATTCATCGCAGCAAAGTTGTTTATACATTTTTGGTACCTAAATCCATTGAATTCCATCAAAGAAAAAAAAAGGGTGTAATTGGTCTAGATAACCTTTTCATATATCTATTTAATATTTCAATTGCTGAGTAATGAGACTGTCTCTTCATTTCAAATAAATAAGGCTCCTTCTTTTGTTACTAATGAGATCCATTGAGGAGTTGATGCATGGAGGGCTTCTAAAAATCCAATGAGCATTCAAGAAGGGCTAATGACAAGTTCAAGAGCTAAAATGATGAAAGAAGCACTTAGTAGGTTTATTGAAGAAATTTGGATCAAAGAAATTAATTCAAGCTTGAAAGGCAACAAAACATATCATATTAAGGCTTAAGACTTTATTAATTGAATATGTTGAATGGCCTAATGTTAAGTTATTGTAAGGACTTTTGTAACAACTCCTAAAACAAATAGGAGTAGATTTGTTGTTAGCTTATTTAGGAAATGAGAATTTTCTCCTTTGGTTCTTTCACGAAGTAGAGAAGTTATCAAGAATTAACTCTTCTTGTTGCATTTAACTTATCACTCCCAAATCTGTTCTTTTCTTAAGTGTGATATCTATATCCTTCTTTATACCTCAAGTCCATTTTCCTTGAACATTGGGTTTAGGTCTTACATGATTGAAATCTAATTTTGCTTTCTTGGGTCCTTGTTTGATTCCTTATGCCCTAAGCCACATCTTTTGGGGTTCACATCAGCTAGTATTAGAGCTTTAGGGCTTAAATTAGGTTTATTTATCTAAATTTGAGTTTTTCTTTTGTTCTTCTTCTTAGCCCCATTCTAAAACCTCTTTTTCTTTGAACTTGCAAACCCTTTTTTTTTTTTTTTCAGTAGGCAAACCTTAGTTTATCTTTCTTAATAAATATTAAATGGTTTAATTCCTAAAAAATGGTACTCTAGACCAATCACACCATTTTTTGATGGAATTCACTGGATTTAGTGTGCCAAAGATGTACAAATAGTCTTGTTGCAATGAATATAATATTTGTTGTTGACATAAAAGTTAATTATGAGATCATTTTGTCTAAATGAGTCCTTATAACCAAAGAATGAGCCTTGTTAGCTAGAAATGAAGAGATTGTCTCATTCAAGAATTGAAACACTAAATACATATTAGAAAAGGTAATCTACACCAATCACACCTTTTTTTTTTTTTGATGAAATTCAATGCATTTAGAGTAACAAAGATGTACAAATGAGTTTGTAGCAATGAATATAATGTTTTATGTAAACATAAATGATGATGAAAATTTGTCCTTCAAATAAAATGAGAAATCTTGTTATGAAAAATTGAATGGTTAGTCTCATTATTCAAGAATGAAACCATTTAATACCTATAGGGAAAGGTGTGCAAACGTGCTTTGTTCCAATGAAGGCAGTGTTTTGAGAATACACAAACATGCTCATATGTATTGAGTGCTTTAATTCCTAAATAATGAAAACATCTCTTCAATTCTACCTAACAAAGCTTCTTTTATCATTGCAAGCATTCATTTACACAAAATATGAATCAAAATTGGTAATCGAAGCCAATCACACCAATTTTTTATGGAATTTGATGGATATAAAGTATGATAGATTTGCAAACAAGCTTTTTGCTATGATTATAATGTTTTATGTAGATGCAAATGTTAATTTCTTCATCAATTTATTTAAATTTGTCTTTTCAATGATAAGAAAATTTTTGTTATGAAAAATTGGCATAGGAATTAAACTATTTGATACTTGTAATTGATCAATGACTCATTTTACGTGATGGAATTCAATGGATTTTGCAAACTAAAGATGTACAGATGAGCATGTTGCAATAAATATAATGTTTATTATGGACACAAAAGTTAATTTTGATATCATTTTGTGTGAATGAGTCCTTACAATGAAGAAACAAGTCTTGGTTGCTAGAAATGAAGAAATGGTCTCATCTAGGAATTGAAATACCCAATACGTATTTGAAAGGTAATCGAGACCAATTAAACCTTTTTTTTTTATGAAATTCAATGGATTTAGAGTATAAAAGATGTACAAACAAGCTTGTTGCAATGAATATAATGCTTTATGAAGACACTAATGGTAATTTGACCATCATTTTGTGTAAATTTGTCCTTCCAATGAAAGGAGAAGTCTTATGATAAAAATTGAAGTGATAGTCTCATTGTTTAGGTAATAAACCATTCAATATCTATAATGAATTCTAATAAATGTCAATGATACATTTTACTTGATTAAATTCAATGGGTACAGAGTATCAAAGTGTACAAATATGCTTGTTCCAATGCAAAAGCTAATTTCACCACTATTTTGTCAAAATGAATCCTTGTAACAAAGGCAAAAGGCTTGTTAGTTAGAAATGAAGAGATAGTCTCATTATTTAGGAATATAATGAGATAAAGGAAAGGGTTATTTTGCTCTTTTAAAAATACCTTAAAAGAAAAAAATTTTTATGACCTTTAATCAAGGTTAACAAAAACTTTAGCATCAAAGGCATAAAAAATATATTACAGAAATGATATTGTTGATATTTTTACTTATATTCAAAATATTTATAATATTCGATGAAAACCTTTTCCTAATTTTTTGGCATCAAAAAACTGCCTAATCCTTGAACAAGCTTATCAAGTGTATTTTAGCAAAAAGGCAATAGGATTAATAATATTTTCCCTCCTACTTTAAATCTTTCTTTAAAAATTGAGGAAAGTGAGGTTATTGACTCGCCTTGTAAGGCCGAAGCTATGACCAGTGGTATAATATAGTAATACAATTGTACTAATTTATATCTTAATTGGTGGGTTCCTAATTGATTTAAATAGAGGGAAAAGTTAAAGAAATATTTCACAAATGGGACTCTATTCCTAATCCTCTGGTTAAATTAGAGATAAAAAAACAAGGGTTTTATTTAAATCCCTATCCTCTAAAGATATTAACTATGATATGACCAACAATAATTCTAAAAAAAATAGAACTAGTGGAGGAAGTAGTTAAACAGCTTAAAAGCCTTGGTCTAAAAGATAAAGAAGCTATTATTCTGGAAAAAGAAAATTAGATTAAATCTGACAATAAAGGTGAAAATATCAAAGAAGACTTAGAAGAGTTAGATCAACTTCAACAAATGTTCCTATTAGAACAACAACCATTTGAGAGTAGTCCTTTTCATACAAAGGAACCTCTTTCTATTAATAAAATAACCTTTAATATGGTTCCTACTATGTTATGCTATCCAAGATCAATACATGTTGACCTCTTATTGGAAGAATAATTAAAGCATAATTATGTTTAATATGATGGTAGTAGTATGTTGAATGGAATCTTGATGGTGTGATTGAACATCAAATTCTAATTTTGTTGCATTACATGATGATGTTTGTAACCACTACCTAAACAAAGAGTAATTCTGACCCTCATTTTGCTCAAATCATAAGAAGTGGGTTTACTAAATAGCTTAAAGGTTGGTGGGATTTTTGTTTATCTAATAAGGTAAAAAATCAATTTTTTTCTGCTATAAAACCAAAAGCAACAATACTGATCTCTGGTTGAGTTAATACCCTAATTTATACAATCACTAATCATTTTATTGGTACTACCATTTTGTTAATAGACAAGACATATGAATAACTCATTAATTTTAGATGTCCTAACTTGTCTCATTTTAAGTGGTATAAAGATGTATTTTTCTCTAAAGTCTTTACTCAAGAAGATAGTTAAAGAATCCTTTAGAAAGAAAAATTTCTCTTTGGGTTTCCTACCTTATTTGCTGAGAGATAGTGAACTAGCTGCTGAAGTAGTCACTAAAGGAATTAAACTCTATAATGAAATTAAACTACATAAGTAGCTACAAAATGAGAAATCTCCTAGTAAAAGGACTTTAGGTAGTTTTTGCAAGCAAATGTGTTATCCACACATAAGATATCCCAATAAATCAAAAAAGAAAGGTTATCAACTTTATGTGAAATGAAAAACTTCTTATGAGAAGAAAAGTATAGAGCAAAGAAAATGTCTGTAATGCCAAAACCAAAGAAAATAATTATTTGCTATAAATGTGGCAAAATAGGGCACTATTCAAATAAGTGCAAAATAAAGGAAAAATTCAAGAGTTAACTCTTGATGAAGGTCTTAAAAAATCCTTGATGCACATTTTCTAAGTAAAAATTGATTCTGATGAATCAAATTTAGAAATTGAAGTTTTTGAAGAAGATAATTCTTTTGAGTCTCATTTAGACACTAGCTACAAAGAAAAATATGATCCCCGTCAACCTATGTGTAAATATAATGGCCTATTTAGTCTTAACAAATGTAGATAACATCATTTTGGATCTTATTGACAAAATTCCAAATCCCAAAGACAAGCAAGAACAACTAGAAAAATATTGACATCTAACAAAAGATCATATGCTAGTTTTAGCCAACAAATTACTAAAACAAAAGAAAGTTATAGTTTTAAAATTGTCCTACATAGAATAAAAGAAAGAACTTCTAGCATAAAAGCTAGAGAGGAACCAACAATTATGGAGCTTAAAGTTGACATTAAAGAATTAAAAATTGATCTTAGAAAATTAAAAGATAGGATTATTATTCTAGAGACTATTACTAAAGATAAAGAAGAAAGTACTTTAGATCTACCAAACACTTCATTGAAAGAAGATGAGCTAGAAACTCTTCAATATGTTAATCTTATTGATAGGGTTATGGGTAATAATAAGAATGTTATGCCCTTTAGATTAAAAAAATACTCTTTCTAAATTTCAAAAAATTATGAACAAAATATTTAATGCTTATTTAGCATTTTTTCTTATTTATATTAATGAAGTATCATTTTTTTCTAATACCATCAAACAAGATTTTAAGCATTTAAACATTTTCTTAAATGTCATGAAATAGGTAGGTCTAGTTGCTTCTTCTAAAAAAACAAAGTTATTTCAAACCAAGAATTGCTTTCTTGGTCACTTCATTGTAATTGAAATTGAAATTATCATGAGATGGAAGCCATATTGTACCAGCTCAAATCAACAAGGGAGTTGATGCTTTGCAAAACCTCAGAGGACCAATGACAAGGGCAAGGTCAAAGAAAATAAAGGAAGCTCTTAGCAACTTGTTGTGTGACATTTACTATTAGGAAGTTGCTATGTATGAGTTAAGGATGATGAAGGCTTCACCAAGGCTTGTAAATGTGTCATCTGTGGAGGAATTTGAGAACCATGGCCTTGGGAAGGAAGTTGGATTTGGGAGCCCATGTTTAGGCATTTAAATGGATTATTGTCATGGGTTATATTGTTAAGTAGTGAGTTGAACGAATTTCCTTAATAAGCCCATCCTATTAGCTAGGGTTTTGGGGGGTTAGCATATAAAAAGGGCAAAAAGGGTGGCTGGAGGGAAAACCCGATTGTTCATGAATGTATGAGTTATTTTCTCTAGTTTTTTGAGAACTAATTTTGAACTTTCATACTTGAATATGTTGGTTCAATAGACTTATCTTCTTCAACGTTGTTATTGTTAAGAGTGGCATCTGAATCTTATAGTTCTAGTTCTTGTTTGTTTATAATCATTGGGTTAGAACTCCAAATCCCTTAACTTTTGTTAGAATGATCCTATACCAACATTAGTGTTGGATTTCGTTTACATATAATCGAAATTCGTATCATTTGGTATCAAAGTCAAACCTTAGTGGGTCGAGTGGGTGCATGTACAAAGGTTCCCTGCCACCATGCTGATTGCCGACTGAGGCAGCACGTGGACGTGCAATTTAAAGGGGTCGGTGATGTGTCCTACATTGATTCTTGAGGGGGTCTTTGGGTTGTTTATAAGGGTTAGGTCAAACCTCCACTTTTGAGCTGGCTTTCGTGGTGGAGTTAGGGTTTAATCCCTTATCATCATATCCATAAATCAAGTAATTTACCTTTAAATTTCCTAATGAAATTAGGGACAATCAGCAGTTGCAATGCTTTTGGAAGTTTGAATTGTCTTTTGAAATTTTTTAAAGAGTTAGCTTATGATGATAAACCCTTGTGTGAAAGGCTTAAAAGGAATCCTCCAAATTCTATGGATTGCCACAACTTCTTTGTTATTACATCAAAAATACAAAAATTTCAATCAGCAATGAATTCTTTGAAATGTATGAAAATCCCTATTGCTTTCTAGAGTAGGAAAAAACATATTGTGGAATTGCCTTATGAGTTGACTTTTAATCAAGTCAAATTCTTACCAAAGGTAGGCCTATTGCTTGGAGGCCTAGAGATTTAGAATTTTGTAAAACAAAAATTACTTAAATCTTAAAGGAATGGCTTATTAGAAAACGTAATAACCTTATAGTTGTATTACATTTTATGTAAAAAATGTAGCTAAATTGGAATAAAAAGTTTCAAGATTGGAAATTCATTACAAACCATTAAATAAGGTTTTATGCTGGATTAGGTACCCAGTACCTAATAAAAAGGATTTACTAAACTAGCTTGATGAAACCAAAATCTTTTCAAATTTTGATATGAAATTTGGTTATCGGCAAATCCAGATCACATAAGGAATTGAACCAAAGAAAGTTTGTTTGGAAGAAATGAAGTGATGGTTTCATTCTTCTAGAATTAAACCACTCAATACCTATAAGAAAGGATAATCATGTTCAATTACACTTTTATTTGATGGAAATCAATGGATTAATAATGTAAATATCATATGGTAGCTATTGTAGTCATTAATATAATGTTTAGTGCATACACTAATGATAATTTCATGATCAATTTGTGTGAATGAGACCTTACAATTAAATGAAAAAACTTATTAACAAGAAATAAGGGGGCAATTTCATTATCCTAGAATTGAACCATTCAATACTTGCAATAAAATATGATCACAATCAATGACTCCTTTGTTTGATGGAATTTAATGGATTTAGACTGCCAAAGTTATAAGGTTGTTACTGTTATGAGTAATATAAATCTTGGTGCATACACTGATGTTTAGGAGTCCTTGCAACTAAGAGAGAAAGCTTGTTAGCAAGAGATAAAGTAATAGCTTCTTCTTGAATTGAACCATTCAATACCTACAAGAAAAGATAATTATGATGAATGACTCCTTTGTTTAAAGGAAATTAATGGATTTGGAGTGTCATAGTTGTAAGGTCATTATTATCATGATAAATATAATGTTTGCTACAAATAATAAACCTAAGATCCTAGTTCATATTAGTAGAAATACAAATTCATCCATTTTGGGATATCATTAAAACTTGCTGCCTAATTAGGTTTGAAACAACTCAACAATTATCCATGTAAGTGATAGACAACACAATCATTTTCGTGACCCCTTATTAGGAGTAGTTGAATCAAGTTTAAGTGATGGACTATTTGGCTCTCATGTTTTCCAAACTTTACATTGTCATATTTAGACTTGGAATTGTGATATTCATAACATTTAGAAAGAGTCTTATTAGCTAGAAATGAAGAGATGGTCTTGTTATTTAGGAATTGAAACATGTAATACATATAACAATAGCTAATCTAGACCAATCACACCTTTTTCTAATGGAATTCAATGGATTTAGAACACAAAAGATGTTTAAATGAGCTTGTTGCAATGAATATAGTGTTTATTGCTAACACAAAAGTTAATTATGAGATCATTTTGTATGAATGAGTCCTCACAATAGGAAGAGAAGCTTTGTTATTAAAAAATGAAGTGATGGTCTCATTGTTCAGAAATTAAACCATTCAATACCCATGGGGAAAGCTAATAAATATCAATTACTCATTTATTGGATGGAATTCAATGGATTCAAAGTATTAAAGGTCTGCAAACATGCTTGTTCCAATGAATACAATGTTTTATGTAGACATAAAAGTTAGTTTCATCGTCATTTTGTATAAACGAGTCCTTGCAATGAAGGAAGCAGCCTTGTTAGTTAGAGATGAACATATGGTCTCATTATTTAAGAATTGAAATACTCAATATGTTTAACAAAAATGTAATCTAGACCAATCACACCTTTTTATTGATGAAATTCAAAGAATTTAGAGTACCAAATATGTACAAATGAGTTTGTTACAACAAATATCATGCTTGCTATTGAAACAAAATATAATTATGATATTAGTTTGTGTGAATGTGTCCTTATAATGAAAAGAGAAATCATGTTATCAAAAAATGAAGAGAGGATCTCATTGTTCAAAAATTAAGCCATTCAATACCTATAAAGAAAGATGATAGAAGATCAATTACTTATTTAATTAATAGAATTCAATAGGTTCAGAGTACCAAAGGTGTGCAAACATGCTTGTTCCGATGAATACAATGTTTTGCATAGAGATAAAAGTTAATTTCACCATCATTTTGAGTAAATGAGTCATTGAAATGAATGAAAGAACCTTATTAGCTAGAAATGAAGAGATAGTCTCATTACTCAGGTGCTAAAACACTTAATAGGTATGAGAAAAGCTAATCTAGATAATTAGATCTTTGTTTGAAGGAATTCAATGGATTTAAAGTATGTTGCAAAGAATATAATGTTTATAATTGACACAAAATTTGATTAAGAAATTATTTTGTGTGAAGGAGCCCTTGCAATGAAAGAGAAGCCTTGTTTTCAAAAAATAAAAAGATGGTCTCGTTGTTTGGCAACTAAGCCATTTAATACCAATAAGGAAAGCTAATCATGATCAATGACTAGTTTAATTGACAAAATTCAATGGGTTTGAAGTAGCAAAGGTGTGTAAATGTGCTTGTTGTAATGAATACAATGTTTTATGTTGGCACATAAGTTAATTTCACCATCATTATGTGTAAATGAGTCCTTGCAAGAAGAGAAGGAGCCTTATTAGCTAGAAATGATGAGAAGGTCTCATTATTTAGGAATTGAAACATTAAATAGCCATAAGAAAAGCTAATCAAGTCTAATATAACATATGTTTGAAAGAATTTAATGGGTTTAGAGTACCAAAGTTGTATAGACATGCTTAACGCAATGAATATAATGAATATAGATGTGTCTGTTATCAAAAAATGAAGAGACAATCACATTGTTTGGGAATTAAACCATTCAATATCAATAATGAAAGCTAATTAAGATCTATGACTCCTTTGTTTAATGAATTCAATGGATTCAAAGCATAAAAGTTATACAAATGTGCTTCATCCAGTGAATACAATGCTCTTATGTTGACAACAATTTTAATTTCTCCATCATTTTGTGTAAGTGGGTCCTTAAGACAAAATAAAGGGCTTTGTTAGCTAAAAATGAAGAGAATGTGTCATTTTTCAAGAATTAAGACAATCAATATGTATAACAAAAGTTAATGAAGACCTCACACCATTTTTTGACAAAATTCTATAGATTTAAGCACCAAAGATGTGCAAACAAGCTTGTTGGAATGAATATAATGGGTGCTGTAGACACAAAAGTTAATTATGAGATCTTTTTGTGTGAATGTGTCATTGCATTGAAACAAGATTCATTGTTAGTTAGAAATGAGGAGACAATGTCATTATTCAAGAATTGAAACACTCAATATGTATAAGAAAGGCTAATCAAGACCTCTCACACCATTTTTGATGAAAGTCGATGGATTTAAGGTACCAAATATGTACAAATCAGCTTGTTGGAATGAATATAATGGGTGTTGTTGACACATAAGTTAATTATGAGATCCTTTTGCTAGAATGAGTCCTTAGAACAAAAAGAGATACCTTGTTATCAAAAAATGACAAGGCAATCAAATTGCTAGAGAATTAAACAATTCAATACCTATAAGGAAAGCTAATCAAGATTAATGACACATTTTCTTGATGGAATTCAATGTATTTAAGTACCAAGACATACAAATGTGCTTGTTACATTGAATAGAATGTTTATGTAGACACAAAAGTTAATTTTGCAATAATTTTGGTTAAATAAGTCCATGCAATGAAGGAAGGAAGCATGTTAGCTAGAAATGAAGGGAAGATCTCTTTATTTAGGATTTGAAACATTCAATAGGTATAAGCAAAGCTAATTGAGATCAATCAAAGTTTTTTTTGATTAAATTCAATGGATTTAGAGTTCCAAAGATGTGCAAATGAGTTTGTTGCAATGAACATAATGTTTACTATTGGCATAAATGTTAATTTTGAGATCCTTTTATGTGAATGAGTCATTGCAATGAAGAGGTGATCTCATTGTTTGATAATTAAATCATTCAGTACTTGTAAGGAATGAAAATCAAGATTAAAGACTCCTTCACTTGATAGAATTCAATGGGTTCAGAGTGCTAAGGGCGTGCAAACATGCCTGTTCCAATTAATATAATGTTTCTTGTTGGCACAAAAGTTAATTTCACAATCATTTTATGTAAATGAGTCCTTGCAATAAAGGACAGAGCCTTGTTAGCTAGAAATGAAGAGAAGGTCTCATTACTCAAGAATTAAAACATTGAATAGCTATACGAAAGCTAATCAAGATCAAATTAACCTCTATTTCAAGGAATTCAATGGGTTAGAGTTCCAAAGTTGTACAAATGAGCTTCTTACAAAGAATATAGTGTTTATTATTGACACAAAGTTAATTATGAGATCATTTTGTGTAAATGGGTCCTTGTAATGAAAGAGACATCTTTATCAAAAAATGAAGGGATGGTCTTATTATTCAAGAATTAAACCATTTAATTCCTATAAAGAAAGCTAATCAAGATTAATGACTTGTTTACTTGGAAGAATTCAATGAATTCAGGGCATCAAAGACATACATTTGTGACATACATTTGTGCTTATTCCAATTAATAGAATACTTTGTGTAGACACAAGAGTGAATTTCACCATCATTTTGGATAAATAAATCCCTACAATGAAAGAAAGAGCCTTATTAGTTAGAAATGAAGAGAATGTCTCATTATCAAATGTTTCCAACTTTCAATAAGTATAAGAAAAGCTAATTGAAAACAATCAAAGCATTGTTTGATGGGATTCAATGGATTTAGAGTACCAAAGACATGCAAACAAGATTGTTGTAAAGAATATAATGTTTCTTTTTGATACAAAAGTTAATTATGAGATCATTTTGTGTGAAGAAGTACTTGTAATGAAAAGAAAAAGAAGCTTTGTTATCAAAAAAATGGAGAGGTAGTTTCATTGTTTGAGAATTAAACCATTCAATATTTGTGAAGAAAGCTAATAAAAATTAATGATTCATTTACTTGATGGAAATCAAAAAGTTTAGAGTACCAATGCTGTATAACTTAGTTTGTTGTAAAGAATATAATGTTTGCTACTGACACAAAAGTTAATTATGAGATCACTTTTTGTGAATAAGTCCTTTCAATGAAAAGAGAAGCTTTGTTATCAAAAAAAATGAAGAGATAATCTTATTATTGGAGAATTAAATCATTCACTACTTGTAAAAAATGCTAATTGAGATCAATGATTCTTTCTCCAATGAATATAATGCTTTGTGTGGACACAAAAGTTAATTCACCATAATTTTGTGTAAATGATCCTTGTAACAAAAGACGGAGTCTTGTTGGCTAGAAATGAAGAGATGATCTCATTATTTAGACATTCAAACACTCAATACATATAAGAAAGGGTAATCTAGACCAATTAGACTTGTTTTTAATGGTATTCAATGGATTCAAAATACCAAAGTGCAAATGAGCTTGCTACAAAGAATATAATGTTTGCAATTGACATTAAAGTTCATTACAATATCATTTTGTGTGAATGAGTCCTTGCAACCAATGAGAAGTCATGTTATCAAAAAATAAATAGATAATATCATTATTTGAGAATTAAACCATTAAATACCTATAAGAAAAGCCAATAAACAATCCTAAACAATTCAAACACAGAATACATAGTTTTCAAACACACAATATGTAAGACACAAAACTAGATTCTATAAAAGAAAGCTTAATAGAAAAAGGACTTAATGAATATAGCTTTCATTGAATGACACTACAAGCTTACAGATTGTTTTGGAGTAAGTTTACAAATGAGGAAAGAAAGGTATGCCTTCTCCATGGGATACTCCTATTTGTCTCAAAAGTTTACTTTATAAAGAATAAAGTATCTTTATAAAAGTAGATTTTATAAAGTGGCTTTATACAATGGCTTTATAAAAGCATTTTCTCCAACTTGTCCCCTTTACAGCTTATACAGATCTTTTGAGTCTCACATAAAATCATCTTGTTGAGTGAGTTGATTGGAATCCTTTGCTTGACTACTTTCTGGTTGATCCTTATCGAATTGTAAAATACTAGCCATCATCTCATTTAGCTGTTCTCTTGGCACATTCTCGACCAGTGCTTAAAGCATTTAAGTTGGAATCTTGACAGCTGGAGGAGCAAGTCTTACAATGTTGATTACTAAATTAATAACTCCTTTAATAGTGTAAACCCCTTCGCTAAAATAGTCATATTTTTCCCACCATTGAATGTTAATCCTTCGAACAAGTCATGGTACATGCTAGGTACTTTCTCCCAAGATATTATATTAAACTGTTTGGAAATGATATTATAGTCCCATTTGATGATCCATGGAACGTGATACCAGATAGCAAAATTTAAGATTTTATTCCTCAAGTCAGGCTTCTTTTCACAAAATTATTCTTAAGTAGTTTTTACTCTTAAAGGGAGTGTAATAGGATGTAATCCCCATTTAAGGAAAAATATTTTAAACTAGTTGAGAAATTTAAGCATATCATGAGGAGATTAATATGAAGAAACCAACTAGATTTCTTTTATGGGTTGTAGAATAAAGATCTCTCCTAGGCTTCAATAAAGTTAAAATAATTGAAAGTTTTAACCTTCCACCAGTTTTTAATTCTTTATAGGCTAGCAAATCACTTTGCCATTCATCTATCTAGAAAGATGATCCTTTTGATTTTAAATTTTGCATATGCCTAATCTTTGGTAGATACATAACTAGTGCCTTATTCAATTGGTTTAATGATTGCTGGTCTTATCTTAAAAAAAAATCTGCTGATAATAATACTAATCTTTCATGGTGGTATGAGGATACATGTTATCTTTTAAACAGAATCTTGCAAACTCATAGTTGGGATCAATTAGACACAAGAAGTATATATAAACTTTGGGATAAAAAAATATGTAAGCTTTTTATCCCTAATTTAGTTGTTACTCATAAGCATCATTTGATAAAGGATCTAATTCATTTTTATTTTGACTTGAACTAGAAACATCCTTTGCAGGTGAAATTTGACTTTGATGGGGACACAGGCCCTCGTAGCATAGGCCTCTGACTTATGAAGTGGTACCCTGTAAAAAATTATGAGTTAGAAAGTCAAGAAAAAAATTTGTAAATATCAAAATCAATGGATAATAATAGTCCCTACCATGTAGCAAAGATTTTCTCTAAGGCTATATATTTGACATCTTTTAGAAGAATATCTTTAGTAGCTTTACAATTAATTCTAATAAGAAATTTTTGATTTAATAAATCTCATTCAAACTTTTGAATGCACACTACTATAGCGAGAATTTCTTTCTTAATTGTAGAGTAATTAACTCTAGCTACTTTCAAAATTCGAGAAGTAATGCATAATAAGCTTTCTTTGTGGTGAATCTTTTGTTTCAGTATTCCACCACATCCTTCATTAGATTTTAAAGGCATTTGGATGGGGAACAATTAAACATGGAAGTTCTTTAGCCTTTTGTTTTATTTTCTTAATGGACTAGCATGGAAGTTCAATTCAGGAGGTTTCTTTCTAAGTCTTTCGAATAAAGGACTAGCATCATAAGCTAATTATTTATAAAAATCTACAGTATAATGTAGGCTTTCTAGAAATCTTTGCAATTGATTTTTGTCTCTAATTTCATTGAGAAATTTAAAAGCAAATTCAATTGCTTGATCTATTGGAATTACACTACCATTTTCAATGAGGTGGCCAAGAAATGTAATCTTGGCTTGGAATAACCTGAGCTTTCTAGCAGAGGCTGCAAGGCCTACCTTTTACATTACAAATAACAAAATATTTATATGTTTAAGAAGGAGAAGGCTTATCATCTAGGGGTTGCTGTTTTGATGAGAGAATATGTTGTAATTGATTTATGTAATCTCAACTTATGTGAACAAGTCCTTGCAGCAAAAGGAGAAAACTTGTTAGCAAGAAATGGACAAATGGTTACATTCTTTTAGAATTGAACCATTCAATGCCTACAAAAAGAGAAAATCAAGATTAATCACTTCATTGTTTGATGGAATTCCATGGATTTTTAGGGCCAAGTTCATAAGGTGGTTGTTGCAATTAATATAACCTTTGGTGTATACATCAATGTTGCAATTAATATAACTATATCTTTTAATTGTTTTATTTCTCCTTTTAATTCATTAATTTTAGCTTTAAGCTCTTGTATAGAGGGTTCTTTAGAAGTAGAATTAGAAATATATCCTTTTACTTTATGAATCACTATTTTAAGGCTATAACCTTCTTTTGGAAATATTCTAAGATCCAAAATCATAGTATCTTCTTTTGTTAAGACTAATAAGCCTTTGCTTTTCTTTAAGACCTTATAATAACAACATTCTCCCTATCTCAAAATCGAAATAGTGATCTCCTAGAATGTCTAATTCTATATCTTTTTGATTTGAATCATTGTCAAATAAGAAAATAGTCAATTATGACCTTTTATGGCCTTTATCACTAAAGAGTTCTTAATTTTGCGTAAATGAGTCATTGCAATGAAGCAAGGAGCCTTGTTAGATAGAAATGAAGTGAAAGTCTCATTAGCTAGGAATTGAAACATTAAATAGCTATATAAAAGGCTAATCAAGATCAAACTAACCACTACTTCAAGGAATTCAATAGGTTTATAGTACTAAAGTTGTACAAAGGAACTTATTGAAAAGAATATAATGTTTACTACTGACACAAAAGTTAATTTCTTGAACATTTTGTGTGAATGAATCTTTGCAATGAAAGAGAAGTCTTGTTATCAAAAAATGAAGAGATAGTCTCATTGTTTAGGAATTAAACCATTTAATACTTATAAAGAAAGCTAATCAAGATTAATGATTCATTTACTTCATGTAATTTAATGGATTTAGAATATCAAAGAGGTATATATGTGCTTGTTCCAATGAATAGAATCTTTTATGTTGACACAAAAGTAAATTTCACTATCATTTTGAGTAAATGAGTCTTTGCAATGATGGAAGGAGCCTTAATAGCTAGAAATAAGGAGAAGGTCTCATTATTCATGATTTCAAACCTTCAATATATACATGAAAAGCTAGTTGACATCAATCATAGCTTTGTTTGATGGAATTCAATGGATTTAGGGAACTAAAGATGTGTGAACAAGCTTTTTGTGAAGAATTTAATGTTTCCTATCAACAAAAAAGTTAATTATGAGATCATTTGTGTGAATGAGTACTTGCAATGAAAAGAGAAGCCTTGTTATCAAAATATGAAGAGGGAGTCTCATTGTTTGAGAATTAAACCATTTAATATATGTAAGGAAAGCTAACCAAGATCAATGACTCATTTACCTGATTGAATTTAATAGGTTCAAAGTACCAAAGGTATGCAAACATGTTTGTTTCATTCAATGTAATGTTTTTTCTTGATGCAAAAGTTTATTTCACCATTATTTTGTGTAAATTGAGTCCTTGCAACAAAGGAAGGAGCTTTGTTGGCTAGAGATGAGTAGACAATCTCATTATTTGGGAATTGAAACACTTAATACATATAAGGAAAGGTAATCTAGACCAATGATGCCTATTTTTGATGGAATTCAATGGATTTAGAGTATGAAATTTGTACAAATGAGCTTGTTGAAAAGAATATGATGTTTATTGTCAACATAAAAGCTAATTACAAGATCATTTTGGGCAAATGAGTCTTTGAAATGAAAGAGAAGTCTTGTTATCAAAAAATAGAGAGACAATCTCATTGTTTGAGAATTAAACCATTCAATACATATTAGGAAAGTTAATGAGAATTAATGACTTATTTGCTTGTTGGAATTTAATGGATTTAGAGTACCAAAAGTTTAAAGACAAGCTAACTCCATTAAATAAAATGTTTTGTATAGACATAAAAGTTAATTTCACTATCATTTTGTGTAAGCAAGTCCTTATAACAAAGGATGGTTCCTTGTTCGTGAGAAATGAAGAGATGATCTCATTATTCTTGAATTTAGAAACTAAAAATGTATAAGAATAGCTAAATAAGTCCACCAAACCTTTTTTTTATATATAAAATTCAAAGGATTTAGAGTACCAAACATGTCAAAGTGAGCTTCTTGCAATGAATACAATATTTGATGTTGACACAAAAGTTAGTCATAAGATCATTTTGTGTAAGTTTTTGCAACAAAAAAAGCAAAGTCTTGTTAACAAAAAATGAAGAGGTAGTCTCATTGTTCAAGAATTAAATCATTTAATTCCTATAAGGAAAGCAAATCAAGATCAATGCCTCCTATTATCAAAAACTAAGAGACAATCTAATTGTTTAGGAATTAAACATTTAATACCTATAAAGAAAGCTAATCAAGATTAAAGACTCATTTTGCTTGATGGAATTCAATGGATTCATAATATCAAAAATGTACACATGTGCATGTTCCAATGAATAGAATCTTTTGTGCAAAAAAAAGAAATGAATTTCACCATCATTTTGGGTAAAAAAGTCTTTGTAATGAAGGATGAAGCCTCATTAGCTACAAATCAAAGATGTACATACATGTTTGTTCTAATGAATAGAATGTTTTGTGTAGACAAAAAGTGAATTTCCCCATCATTTTTGGTAATTGACTTTTTGCAATGAAGGAAAGAGCCTTGTTAGTTAGAAATGAAGAGAAGGTCTCATTATTTAGGATTTAAAACCTTCAATATGTATAAGAAAAGCCAATGAAGATTAAAGCAAGATTTTTTTTTGGATAGAATTCAATGGATTTAAAGAACTAAAGATGTGCAAAAGAGCTTGTTGCAAAAAGAAAAGGAAAAGGAAAAAATGCCTCAATTTATTCAATTTAGAGAAAAACGAGTCTTTGATATTCTAAATCCATTGATGGAATTCAATGGATTGAAAATATCAAAGATGTACTTATGTGCTTGTTCCAATGAATAGAATATTTTGTGTAGATAAAAAGTGAATTTCACTATCATTTTGGGTAAATAAGTGTTTGCAACAAAGGAAGGAGCCTTGTTAGGTAGAAATGAAGAAAAGGTCTCATTATTTAAGATTTCAAATCTTCAATATGTATAAGAAAAGCTAATCAAGATCAATCAAAGCTTTGTTTGATGGAATTCAATGGATTCAGAGAACTAAAGATGTGTAAATGAGTTTGTTGCAAAAATTGAAGGAAGAAAAAAGCTTTAATTTATTTAAAAGACTTATAAACTTCAAAGAAAATCTTTTCTCAATTTTTCAAGCACCTAGTAAGTGTCTATCTCTCTTAAAATACTTATCTAAGAATATTTGAAAAAAAAAGGGTAAAAGTGTTAGTAGCATTCATCCTCCACCTTTAAATCTCTCTATTAAAATCGATGATAATGAGATTATTGGTTCACCTTATAAGGTTGAAGCAACCACTAGTGTTGTTATAGTAATTATAGCAATCTTTACCTTCAATTTGTTAGATCTCAATTTATGCATATTGAGCAAATGATTAAGGAAATAACACAAAATATAGATGTTATTCCTAAACCTTTGGTTAAACCAAAAGTAGAAAAAATAAGTTACAAAATGCTAGATAAAAGTTTTGCTAAAGCAGAATTGGTATGTGAAATCTTCAAAAGACTTAAAGGTATGAAATGAAAAGAAAAAGAAGCCATAGTGCAAGAAAAAAGAGAACAGATTAATTTTGAAAGTGAAATAAAAGATTATATAGATCAATTGCAAAACATGTTCTTATTAAAATGGCAACCTCTGAAGGATAAACCTTCTATTTTTTATGCAAAGGAACCTTTTGATATTAATAAAATGACCTTTAATAAGGTTCATACAAAAATATACTATCCAAAAGCAACACTTGTCGATCTTGTATTAAAAGAACAAGTTGATTATGGCTATGTTTAATATGATGGTAGTAGTATAGTGGAATGGAATCTAGAAGGTCAAATAAAACATCAAATTCACTTGCTATTACATTATATGATGATGTTTGCAATTGTTGCTAAAATAAAAGGTAATTCTAACCTTGAGAATGCAAAAATAATTACAAGTAGATTTACCAGACAACTTAAAGGTTGGTAGGATTTTTATTTGCCTAAGGAGGCAAAACAACAAATATTTTCTACAGTTAAGACTAAATCTAAAGAATTTCTTTTTGATTATGTTAATACACTTATTTATACTATTATATGGTACTACCTCTTTGCTAGTTGATAAGACTTATGAGCAACTCATTAATTTGATATACCCTAACTTATCACACTTTAGGTGGTATAAAGATATATTCTTCTCTAAAGTCTTTACTTAAAAAGATAGCTAGAATATTTTTTGGAAAGAAAAATTTCTTTCAAAGTTACCTACATTATTTGCAAAAAGAGTTAAGATTCAATTAAAATCTAATAATGTTAGAATTATTAATTATAATCAATATACTTATGAAAGATTATCTACTAAAGCAGAAGCTAAAGGAGTTAAACTCTGTAATGAAGTGAAATTGCATAGGCAATTGCAAAATGAAAAAGCTCAAGGTAAGAAAGCTTTTGTGAGTAGATAGGTTATTCACCCATTAGATATCCTACAAAACAAAAGAGTGAGAGTTATCATTCTAATATTAAGAAAAAACAATTTCATACAAAAGAAAGGGCCCCCATAAGGTCTAAGAAGCAAAAAATAAAAGAAAAAGGAAAAAATGCCTCAACTTAAAAAGATTATTGTTTGCTATAAGTGTGGAAAATAAGGCATTGTACTAAGAAGTGCAAAATAAAGCAAAAGTTTCAAGAAATAGCTATAAATGAAATTCTTAAAAGATCATTAATGCATATTTTCTTATAAAAGAATAAAAGTACTTAAAGAAGATATTTCTTCCTCAACTTTTTATTTTGATGAAGAAAGTTGTGATGGTCAATGTAATCATTACAAAGCATTGTGTAAACAAAATGGCTTATTAGTCTTAACAAAAGAAGATAGTATGATTTTGGATCTTATTGATAAAATTCTAGATTCTAAAGAGAAACATGAGCAATTACAAAAATATTTACATCTAGCTAAAATTTAGAATGAAGAATCTACTATTAAGGTTATGTATCTTAAGAAAATTATTGTTTAAATATTGTTATACAATGTATAAAAGGTAGTCCTCCTAAATTACGTAGGCAAGAACCATCTATTAAAGATCTTAAAGATGAAATCCATACCCTGAAGATAGAAGGAAAAAAAAAAAGAGAATTAAAAGAAAGAATTTTAATTTTGGAAACTCTACTTGATCACAAAGAAACGTCTTTAGTGCTTCCAGAAACTTCCTTAAAGGAAGATGTGAATATTGAAAGTCTTAAATATATTAAGCTTGTTGATAAAATTATTACCCATAAATGGCATAGAAATATTATAGTTATTGTCAATAAAGAATATATTTTTTCTGCTATCACCTTAATTGATTTTGGTGTTGAAATGAATTGTACTAATAAGGGTATAGTACCTTCAAAATACTTTTGGAAAACAACAAAAGTGTTAGGCATTATTGATAAAAATAAACTTGTTATTAGTTACAAGTTATCTAAAGTTGCTATTAGTAATGAAGGAATTTGTCTTGAAATTCCTTTTGTGCTGGTTAAGCCAACATGTTATTTTAGGAAATCATTTTCTTCATATGCTCTACCTTATTAAAGAAATTAATAGCAAAGGTATTTATGCAGAAATTGATGGTTAGGTTATTAGCTTTGAATTTATATCTGTCCCTCATTATAGAGAGATAGATTTACTTCAAAAGAAAAAAATTATGAGAAAAGAAAAGTTTATTTCTTCTCTTCAAGATGAGATTGCTTATAAGCATCTACTAAAAAATGCTTTCTTCTCTCATTATTACAACTAAAGTATAGGAAATAAATGAATGATATGCTTAAAGATTCCTACTAGTTTTTAGAAGAGGAACAAACATATTGTTGACTTGCCTTATGAGTTATACTTTAATGAAAGTCAAAGTTGAACTAAAGCTAGACCCATTGCTATGGGCCCTCAACATTTAAAGATCTGTAGAACATATATACAAGAGCTCCTTAAGAAAGGACTAATTCGAAATTTAAGTCCTTGGAGTTGTCCTTCATTTTATGTAGAGAATAATGTACAATTAGAACAAGGCATTCCTAAATTAGTTATTAAGTCTAAGTGCTTAAAAAAGGCACTAAGATGGATAAGGATGCTATACCTAATAAAATAGACATGCTTAATTGGCTTTATAAAGCCAAGATATTTTCAAAATTTGACATAAAATCTAGTTATTGGCAAATCTAGATTTGTGAGAAAGATAAGCATAAAACAACCTTTATAGTACCTTTTGGGCATTATGAATAGAATGTCATGCCTTTTGGTTCTAAAAAAATGCTCCCTACAAATTTAGCAAGATATGAATGAGATATTTAATGTTTATTTTGCATTTATGATTGTTTATATCAATGACGTGTTAGTTTTCTTTAGTACCATTGAGCAACATTTTAAACATCTTAATTTATTCATTCATGTGATGAAAAGAGTAGGACTAGTTGCTTCAACAAGAAAGATGAAGTTATTTTAAACTAGGATTTGCTTCCTTGGACACTTCATTGAGAATGGTTTTATTATTTCCATTGATAGAGCAATTGAGTTTGCCTTAAAATTTCCCAATGAAATTAAAGATAAATAACAATTACAAAAATTTTTGGGAAGTTTGAATATATATTTTAGAATATTATAAGGATTTAGCTTATGATGCTAAACCTCTATATGAAAAATTAAAGAAAAATTTGCCTTCAAGGATGAAGAAACATACACAAGCTATTAAATAGATAAAAATTAGCATTAAAGAATTCCCTTGCTTAGCTATGCCCTATTCCATTGAGAACAATTATGCTCAGCCTCTACCAAATGAGGTAACAAGATTTTATCTTAAAGATGAAATCTATCCATATGCACATTTTACAGGTTGTTCCTTTTATCAATAAATTTTGTATGAGATGGGATTTATGATTATTCAACCCATTGAAAAGGGTTTTAGTATCTCTTCTTTAGGTTATAAGGACTGGGCTTATGCCAAGTTTAAAAATAAAGAAAGTTCTTTGTCTAAAAAACTACAAAGGAGACCTATTCTCTATAAGAGAATTAAAGGACTAGTGAAAGTTTAAGACCTTTAATTATTTTAATTATATGGAAGCATAGGAAAAGGCTTTGCTTTATGAAAACTAGTAGAAGAAATTTAGTTGGTTGATTCAAATTCATTTCCCACATAAACTAAATGATTTCCTAACTAGTTTAAAATTGGTTCTTTAAATGGGGTTTACATCCCATTACTTTACCCAATAAGGTAAGAACTACTTATGAACAGTTTTCTGAATAGTTTTGTGAAGAAAATAATGATATATAGATATGCTACTTTTATTTGCTTCTTGGTATCATGTCCCATGGATTGTTAAATGAGATTATATCATAGTGGTAAATCATTTTAATATTTTTAACATCAACATCAAGCATGCTCCATGGCTCATTAGAAGGATTAACATCCATTGGTGGGAGAAGCTTGATTTTTTCCATGATGGAGTTTATATGGCCAACAAGATTTTTCATATTAATGGATCACACCCTATTTCTCCTAAGCCTAACTCCTCTCAATCTTTAGACTAACTATTTAAAGCACTAGTGGAATTTTCATCCAAAGAGAAGCTATTGGAAATGATGACTACTTTGCTTCAACCTTAAGCATTAGCTTCTTAAGCATCTTCCTTACAAGAATTGATGCAAGATGATAATAGTCAAGCAAAGTTTATCGAGGACAATATTATGCAAGATTCCCTCGACTCCTATGATTGTGAAAGATAAATAACTTTTGACTGCTTCTTTTTTTTTCAAAAGCTAATTTTGTAAAGTCACTTTATGAAAAACAAAAGAAATCAATTTATTAAAGTGACTTTAAAAAGGTCACTTTAGTTCATGTGAAAGGAATCCAAGGCTGGGTAAATAATATTAGGAGTCAAGAGAAGGAGGCAAAATCTTCTTCTCTTTTTATCTTTATCTTCTTCTTCTTACCTCTTTTGTAAAATTTTTCTTTCACATAAGCAAACAAACAAGCAAGTAATAGTTCTTTAACAGCAAACTAGCAACAATAATAGTATATAAACCTTTTGAATATATGTAAATATATCAGTAGCACCCATCTTAGCAATATATTTTTATGACTTTGATGCCATTGCTCCTCCTCAGTAGGAGTAAAAGTCATAAGCAAAACTATGTTCTTTTTAGCTTAATTTCTGAAGAGTAGAATAACTCGTTATCTTTGTCCTCAACCTTATTATAGGTTTTAAGTACATAGATTTTCTAATCTTCATCATGATAACCCATATTAGATAAAGAGGGAGATTTAGGTCTCGAAGCATGATGTAGTGGTTTATTAACCATAGAAGTAGAAGTAGAGGGAAGAAAGTCAACTTTATGCTGTGATTGATTAACTTGTTCCCTTTTTCTTCCAATTCCATCTAACTCTACTAGTGGAATAGAAGAAGTAGAGTATCTACTTGGTTTGAAATCTTTAAGATCTTTTTGAGGTTTAACCTAACATTTCTTTGTAGAGAAAATCCAATTTCAACATCTTCAACTTAATAATCAATAACTTCTTCTAATCGTCAATCAACTTATTTAACAAGTTTGACAACTTTTTCTAAAGTTCATTTTTCTAGTAATTTAACTTGATTCCATACCATAACATACGTTTAGATCTATTAGTTAGAAACAAAATGGTAGTTCCTTTATTAGCATATTTAGAAGGTATTTCTTTTATACTAGGAACTGTGGTGTTCATAACCTTATAATGGATTCTATATATAAGAACCAAATTTTCAAAGGTATACATTATATCAAGTCCTTCTATTTCAATATCTAGACACAAAGCATGCATTAAATTAGGATCTCATAATAATAGTGTAAAATTAGGAAAACGTGAGAATCATATTCCTTCACTTAAACTCGATTTAATTACTCGTAATAAAGAGTTGTGATAACTGTTATGACCTTTTATCCCAAACATAAATTGTAGTTGAGTTATTTAAACCTAATCTAATAGTTAATTTTAATGCTAACAAAACCATCCTAATATAGATGAATTTATAATTTTGCTAATGAGAGCAAATAAGCTTATGATAATAAGAAAAAATTATTATAACCTTGAGCTAAGGGTAAAGCTTCTTCAACAATTTTAATAATATAATCACAACTTAAGAAGAAACTTTCCTATTTATAAACATGGGAATGAAAGAAAGATGGCAAAGTCAAATTTTGTAAATAATTATTATCTAAATTTTCACTTACAATAATTTTTTTATTTTTATTACTTAAACTACTTTTACTATTACAACTAGAAAGTCATCATGGTTTTTGGTGATCCACTAACTCATGATATCATTGTCAACAAATTCACACCTAATGTTCTAAATGCCAACCCTAGACAAGCAAATAATGGCAACAAGATTTAAGTTTCAATCACAAGTTTAAATTAGTCACCTAATACCCTTAAGGCTTTGATACCATTCCTTTCACACAAGCAAACAAAGAAGCAAGTAAAAGATCTTTAACAACAAACAAGCAATAGTACTAAATCAATTGTTAACAAAACTAAATCATAGAAAGACAAAACTTTATAGAAATAAGAGCTTTATTCATGAGACATTCCTTTTACCTAGCTTCAAACGAAGGAGCCTTATTTGCTAGAAATGAAGAGAATGTCCCATTATTCAAGATTTTAAACCTGCAATATGAATAAGAAAAGCTAATTGAGATCAATCAAAGCTTTGTTTGATGGAATTTAATGGTTTAGAGAGCCAAAGATGTGAAAACAAGCTTGTTGTAAAGAGTATAATGTTTCCCATTGACACAAATGTTACTTACAAGATCATTTTGTGTGAATAAGTACTTGCAATGAAAGGAGAAGCCATGTCATCAAAAGAAGAGGTAATCTCATTGTTTAAGAATTAAACCATTCAATATTCATAAGGAAAGCTAATCAAGCTTAATGACTCACTTACTTAATGGAATTCAATAGGTTTAGAGTACTAAAAGTGTGCAAATATGCCTATTCCAATGAATATAATATTTTGTGTAGACACAAAGTTAATTTCACCATCATTTGTGTAAATAAGTCCTTACAACAAAAGAAGAAGTCTTGTTGGCTAGAAATGAAGAGAAAATCTCATTATTATTGAATTTAGACATTTAATACATGTTAAAAAGCTAATCAAGACCATTGAAGCCATTTTTTTTTTTTTTTTGATGAAATTCAATGAATTTAGAATACTAAATGAGCTTCATGTAGGGAATACAATTTTGGCTGTTGGTAGAAAAGTTAATTATGGGATCATTTTGTGTGAATAAGTCCTTACAATGAAAAGAAAAGCCTTGTTAACAACAAATTGAAGAGGCAATCTCATTGTTTGAGAATTAAACCATTCAATACCTGTAAGGAAAGCAAATCATCATCAATGACTTATCTGCTTGCTGTGTAATTCAATGAATTTAGAATACTAAAGGTCTACAAACATACTTGTTCCAATGAATAAAATATTTAAAGTGGATACAAAAATTATTTTCACCATCAATTTGTGTAAACAAGTTCTTACAACAAAGGAAGGATCCTTGTTAGTTAAAAATGAAGATACAATCACATTATTCAAGAATTAAAATAGTCTTACATATAGGAAAAGCTAATCTAAACCAATGAAACCTTCTTTTCCTTTTTTTTTTTTTTATGGAATTCAATGGACTTAGAGTAGTAGAGATGTACAAATGAGTTTCTTGCAATGAAGATGATGGTTATTGTTGACACAATAGTTAGTCACAAGATCATTTTGTGTGAATGACTTGCAATGAAAAGAGAAACCTTGTTATCAAAAAATAGAGAGACAGTCTCATTGTTTGGGAAATAAACCATTCAATACCTTTAAGGAAAGTTAATCAAGATCAATGACTCTTTAAATTTATGGAATTCAATTGGCATAGAGTACCCAAAGTGTCCAAACATGCATATTCCAATGAATATAACATTTTATGAAGGCAAAAATGTTAATTTCACCATCATTTTGTATAAATATGTCCTTGCAATGAAAGAAGGAGACTTGTTAGCTGAAAATGAAGAGAATGTCTCATTATTCAAGAATTGAAACATAGCTATAAGAAAAGCTAATGAAGATTAACTAGCCTTTATTTAAAGGATTTTAATAGGTTTAGAGTACCAAAGTTGTATAGATATGTTTGTTGCAATGAATATAATGAATATATATGTCATTGTTATCAAAAATTGGATTGACAACCACAGCTTTTGTTGATGGAATTTAATAAATTTAGAGTACCAAAGATGTACAAACAAGCTTGTTGTAATGAATATTGTTTGTTGTTGACATAAAAGTTAATTATAAGATCATTTTGTGTGAATTAATTCTTGCAAGGAAAAGATAAGTATTGGTAAAATGATATGACAGTCTCATTGTTCAAGCATTAAATCATTTAGTACCTATAAGGAAAGTTAATCAAGATCAACGATTCATTTGTCTAATGAAATTTAATGGATTTAGAGTACCAAAGGTATAAAAACGTGCTTGATCCAATGAATAGAATGATTTGTATAGGCTTAAATATTAATTTAACCTTTTTTTTTATTGAGTGAATGAGTCCTTACAATGTTAGAAGGAGCCTTATTAGCTAGAAATGAAAAGAAAGCCTCATTATTTAGAAATTAAAACATTCAAGAGGTATACAAAAAGCAAATAAAGATAATTCAAAGCATTGTTTGATGGAATTCAAAGCATTAAGAGCAACAAAGATGTAGAAATGAGTTTCATGCAATGTCTACAATGGTTGTTGACACAAAAGTTAGTTACAAGATCATTTTGTCTTAATGAGTCCTTATAATGAAAAGAAAAACCTTGTTATCAAAAAATGAAAAGGTGGTCTCATTGTTCAAGAATTGAACCATTTAATACCTATAACGAAAGCTAATTAAAAACAATGACACATTTAATTGATCAAATTTAATAGGTTTAGGGTAATAATGTGTCCAAACATGTTTATTCCAATGAACAAGTGTCTTATAGGGACAAAATGATTAACTTCACCATCATTTTGTGTAAATATGTCCTTGCAATGAAGGAAGGAGCTTCATTAGGTAAAAATAAAGAGGTCTCAATATTCAAGAATTGAAGCATTAAATAGCTATAAGAAAAGCTAATGAAGATTTATCTAACCTTTAAAGGATTTCAATGGGTTTAGAGTATCAAAGTTGTATATACATCATTTTTGCTTTGAATATAATGAATATAGACATCCTTGTTACCAAAAAATGAAGAGATGATCACATTGTTTGGGAATTATACCATTCATTACTTATAAGGAAAGCTAATCAAGATTAATGACTAATTTACTTGATGGAATTGAATGGGTTCAAGTACCAATGATCTTATTGCTATGAGCATAATGTTTGCTCTTGTTACAAAAGTTAATTATGGGATCATTTTGTATGAAGGACTCTTTGCAATGAAAAGGGAAGCCTTGTCAAAAAATGAAGAGGTAGTCTCATTTATGGAGAACAAACCATTCAATATATATGATGAAAGCAAATTAAGATCAATGACACATTTACGTGATGTAATTTAATGGATTGATAGTACTAATGATGTATAAATAAGCTTGTTTCAATGAATATAAATTTTGATGTTGATAGATAAGTTAATTAAAGGATCATATTGCATGAATGAGTCCTTACAATTAAAAGAAAAGTCTTATTGTCATAAAAATGACTAGATAGTCTCATTATTCAAGAATTGAAACACTTAATACATATAAAAGAATGTAATTTAGACCAATCACATTTTTTTTTATGAAATTCAATGGATTTAGAGAGCTAGAGATGTATAAATGAGCTTGTTGCAATGAATATAAGATTTACAATTGACACAAAAGTTAATTACAAGATTATTTTGCATGAATGAGTCATTACAATGAAAAGAAATGTCTTGTTATATAAAAAAAAATGAGATAGTCTCATTATTTAGGAATTGAAAGACTCAATACTTGTAGGATAAGGTAATCTAGATCAATCATACCTTTTTTTGATGGAATTCAAAGGACTATTGCAATGAATATAATGTTTGCTGTTCACACAAAAGTTAATTACAAGATCATTTTTCATGAATGAGTCCTTACAATGAAAAGAGAAGTCTTACTATCAATAAATGAGGAGATAGTCTGATTATTTAGGAATGAATTGAACCATTTCAATACCTATATGGAAAGTTAATTAAGATTAATAAATCATTTGCTTGATGGAATTCAATGGATTCAGAGTATTGAAGGTTTAAAGATGTGCTTGTTCCAATGAATAAAAATATTTTGTGTAGACCAAAAAGTCAATTTCACCATCATTTTGTTTAAATGAGTCCTTGCAATGAATGATGGAGCCTTGTTAGTTAGAAATGAAGACAAAATCTCATTATTTAAGAATTAAAACACTCATACATATAGGAAAAGCTAATCTAAACCAATCAAACCCTTTTATTTTTTGATGGAATTCAATGTATTTAAAGTAACAAAGATGTAGAAAGGAGTTTCTCGTAATGAATACAATGGTTGTTGAAACAAAAGTTAGTTATGAGATCATTTTGTCTCAATGAGTCCTCACAACAAAAAGCGAAACCTTTTTATCAAAAAAATGAAGTTGTAGTCTCATTGTTCAAAAACTAAACTATTTAATACTTATAAGGAAAGCTTATTAAGATCAATGACTCATTTAATTGATGAAATTTGATAGGTTTAGAGTACCAAAAGTGTCTAAACTTGTCTATTCCAATGAATATAATGTTTTGTGAAGGCAAAAAGGTTAATTTCACCATCATTTTCTGTAAATAAGGAAGGATCCTTATCAGCTAAAAATGAAGTGAAGTCTCATTATTTAGGGATTCAAAAATCAAACAATTATAAAAGAATGCTAATGAAGATCAATCTAACATTTGTTTGAAGGATTTTAATAGGTTTAGAGTGTCAAAGTTTTATAGACATGCTTTGTTGCAACAAATATAATGAATATAGACATCCTTATTATCATAAAATGAAGAGACAATCACATTGTTTAGGAATTATACCATTTAATACTTGTAAGTAAAGCTAATCAAGATCAATGACTCATTTATGTGATGGAATTTAATTGGTTAGGAGCACCAAAGATGTACCAATGATCTTATTGTATTGAGTATAATGTTTGCTTATGGCACAAAAGTTAATTACAATAACATTTTGTGTAAGTGACTGTTTGCAATGTAAAAGAAGCCTTGTTATCAAAAAATGAAGAGGCAATCTCATTGGTGGAGAATTAAACCATTCAATGCCTATAAGGAAAGCTAATTAAGATCAATGACACATTTCCTTCATGGAATTCAATGGGTTTTAAGTGCCAATGATCTTATTGCAATGAGTATAATGCTTGCTTTTGGCACAAAAGTTAATTATGAGATCATTTTGCGTGAATGACTGTTTACAACAAAATGAATTATCTTGTTATTAAAAAAATGAAGTGATAGTGTCATTGTTTGGGAGTTATACCATTTAGTGCCTACAAGGAAAGCTAATTAAGATCAATGACTCATTAGTTTGATGGAATTTAGTGGATTTACAGTACTAATGGAGTGCTAACATGCTTGTACCATCATTTTGTGTTACATGAAATTTAATTTTGCTATCATTTTGTGTAAATAAGTCCATGCAATGAAGGAAAGAGCCTTGTTAGCTAGAAATGAAAAGAAGATCTCATTATTGTAGAATTGTAAACTTAAATAGCTATAAGAAATGATAATCAAGGTCAATCTAACCCTTGTATGTAGGAATTCAATCCAGTTTAGAGTACCAAAGTTGTATAGACATGCATGTTGCAATGAATATAATGATTATAGACATCCTCGTAAGCAAAAAATGAAGAGATGATCACCTTGTTTAGGAATTAAACCATTTAATACCTGTAAGGAAAGCTAATCAAGATCAATGACTCATTTATTTGATGGAATTTAATGGACTTAGAGTACTAAAGATGTACAAATGAGCTTGTTGCAATGAATATAATATTTTTTGTTGTCACAAAAGGTAATTACAAAGGAATGAACCTTATTAGCTAGAAATGAAGAGATAGTTTCCTTATTTGGTAATTGAATCACCCAATATAAATAAAAAAAATAATCAAGACTAATTGCATCCCCTTTTTGATGGAATTCAATGGATTTAGAGTACTAAAGTTGTGCAAATGAGTTTGTTGCAATGAAAGGAGAATGCTTGTTGTCTTCAAATGAAAGGGAGGTCTCATTGTTCAAGAATTAAACCATTTAACACTTGTAAGGAGAACTAATCAAGATCTATAAATCATTAACTTGATGGAATTTGATGGGTTTATAGTACTAAAGGTTTACAATCATGCTTGTTGTAATGAATATAATGTTTTGAGTTAACATAAAATGATGTGAATCCTAACAAACGTGGCTTAGGAATTCAATGCACATAAGGAATCAAATAAGAACCTAAGAAAGCTGAATCATATTTAAAAAATGCAAGACCTAGACCCAATGTTCAAGGAACATGAAGGGATTTAGGAGTGATAAGTTAGATTGAACACTGCAAGAAAAGTTAATTCTTGATAAGTTCTTTAGTTTTTCAAATTGATCAAAGGAGAAAATTTTCACTAATGTTATGCTCTTTTTAATAATAAAATCAAGTTTATTTATAGGCTGAATTAATAACCTCAATAACCTAAACAATAAAGTTAGTTATAAATGAACAAATGATATCCTTATTATGGAATTAAAACACTTAATACAGATAAGAATAGCTAATTTAGACCAATTGCACCTTTATTTGTTGTAATTCAATGGATTTAGAGTACCAACAATGTAGAAATGAGCTTCATTCAATCAATACAATGCTTATTGTTGACAAAAAGCTAATTTTGAGATCATTTTGTGTGCATGGGTCCTTGCAACGAAAAAGGAAGCCATGTAATCAAAAAATGCAGAGGTGTCCTCATTGTTTGAGAATGAAACCATTCAATATTTGTAAGAAAAGCTAATTAAGATCAATGACTCATTTACTTGATTGAGTTCAATGGGTTTAGAGTGTTAAAGGTGTGCAAATGTGCTTGTTCCAAATAATATAATGTTTTTTTGTTAACACAAAAGTTAATGTCACCATCATTTTATTTAAATGAGTCCTTGCAACAAAGGACCCTTGTTAGTTAGAAATGAAGAGATTGTCTCATCATTTAGTAATTGAAACATTCTCTATGTGTAAAAAAAATGGTAATCTAGACCAATCACACATTTTTTTAATGGACATCAATGGGTTTAGGGCACCAAAATGAAGAAATGAGCTTGTTACAAGGAAATAGTGTTTGTTGTTGACCCAAAAGCTAATGAGTCTTTGTAACAAAAAGGGAAGTCTTGTTATCCAAAAAAGGAAAAGATAGCCTTATGGTTCAAGAATTAAACCAGTCAATACTTAGAAGGACAAGTTATGAGAAAAGCTAATCAATACCAATCAAACATTTTTTTTTAATGAAATTCAATCAATTTAGAATACTAAAGATGTGCAAATAAGCTTATAGCACTGAATATAATTTTTGTTGTAGACAAAAAAGTTAATTATGAGATCATTTTGTGGGAATGAGTTCTTTCACAAATAAATCTTTAATATATTCAAATCCTAAATTTTGGGCATACTAGCAAGATAATGCATCAACTACCACATTCCCCTTTCCTTGGTTATACTTAATGATGTAGGGAAAGGTTTCAATGAATTTGGCCCATTTGGCATGTCTTTTGTTCAACTTCTTTTATTCCTTCAAGTGCTTCAAGGATTCATGGTTAGTATGGATGACAAATTCATTAGGCCAAAGGTAGTGCTACCATATCTCCAAGGCCTATACCAATGCACACATCTCCTTATCATAAGTGGGATAACTAAGGGCTCCTCCACTTAGCTTTTCACTAAAGTAGGCAATTGGTTGAATTCTTACATGAAAATAGCTCTAATGCCAATACCTAAGTGCCACACACAATCTATAAAGTTTTAGTAAAGTTAGGTAAAACAAGTAAGGGAGCAGAACTAAATTTTTCCTTTGATTGAATTAAAAGCCTTGTCTTGATCACTACTCCACTAAAATCCCACATTTTTTTAAAACAATCTCAATTAATGGTGCAGGAATGGTGCTAAAGGCCCTAAAAAAGTGTTTATAGAAACTAGCACCAATTGCCCTAAACTTTTCCTTGTCAATCTCAATACCCCTAGCACTTATAACATAGCCAAGAAATAGGATCTGATTAGTGCAAAAAGAACAATTCTTTAGGTTTGCATTCAATTTCTCAAAACATAAAAGACTTAGAATAGATTATAAATGATCAAGATGCTCATCTTAGTTTTTGCTATAAACCCAAAATATCATCGAAATACAAAACCACAAAATTACGAATGAATGCATGTAAAACATGATTCATCAATATCATAAAAGTGCTCAATGCATTAGTGAGATTGAATGGCATAACAAGTCATTCATATAAACCATACTTAGTTTTGAAAGTTGTTTTCCACCTATCTTCCTCATCTTAATTTTGTAATATCCACTTTTCAAATAAATTTTAGAAATGACACATGAACCATGCAATTTATCTAACATGTCATCCAATTTAGGCATAGGATAGAGATACATTTTAGTGATTTTGCTAATTGCTTGACAATTAATGCACATCCTCCAAGTTCCATCCTTATTAGGCACAAGCAATACTGAAACTACACATGGACTCATGCTCTTCCTTACATATCCCTTTGCCATGAGCTTATTAACTTACCTTTGAAGCTCCTTTGTCTCCTCAAAATTACTTCTATAGGCTTGTCAGTTTGGAATTATCACACCATGGATGAATTCAATCATCCAAATTCCTATAAAAGAGAAATGACAACACTAGGCAAAGAAGGGCTAAGATCATTAGTACTAAAATAAGCCTCTTTGTATAAAAGTACAATTATAGGCTATTTTGAATAAAAACCTCTCTTAACATCACTCTCTTTTGCAAACAAACTCTCAATTTTTCTCTCTCCTTTCTTTATGCGTAATTTATTTGATTTAGATCCTTTGTGCCATTACTCATCTTATTCTCTCAAGATGAAATAAGGCCTAGAAGCAAGCACTATTTAGCCAAGATGGCACATAACAAACAACATAGACCACCATGTCAACAAGGCCAACTATTTCTTGAGATGTAGGAGATAGGACAAAATTTCTAGAAATGGTAGTCCACATCTTAGTTATGGGTGAAAAAGATGTCATAAAAGTCTATGAATATCTCTTAATGCCTAAGTGTGACAATCCAAATATACCAACTCTTCACGAAGTCATGATCAATGACCTTAAAGTGTAGGTCTTTTCATCAAAATTTGATGATGGAATGGGCAATGGATAGTTAACTTTCAAAAACAAGATGGAGGGGTAGAAAGGAAAGAAGAAAGGTGAAGTATTCTTGAGCCCACCTGAAGACCTAATAGCTCACGAAGATGTTAAGGAGGGCTGGAATTTAGTAACTCCTTGCAAGTCTTACTAATCACTAAGGCATCAAAACCTACTCTTCCATGAACGAAGAAACAACATATAAAGAGGAATTATCCATCTTGACTAAAGAAGTGGACTCCAAAAAGGACCTAAGAGGAAATATAAGCACTAATAGAGAAGACACAATGAAACAAAGGCAACCCTATTTTATTACTAATGGATTCTTCTCACAAGACTCTTTTGTTGCCATGCAAACTATCTCTGTCAACATGGTATTCATCAGCAAAGGTGAATTTAAGAATGAACAACACAACAACAATGAGTCTATATTAAAGAAAGTATCAAAATCTATTAAAAGTCTTTTTGCTAACCCATAAGCATACTTGGTTTTGTAATATTTTTGCAACCTTGCAAAATCAAGTTAGCATGGCCCATTGTAGCTTTATGGAATCTCTCCCTCCAAATGAGCCTAGTCCAATAGACAACCAACAAACTAAATCTATGTCACATGCTACTTTGTCATTGCATTTTTAGATGAGGATCCTTTTTTTGGTTCCAAACCCATAATTGACCACTATGTGTTGGAATATGTGAAGAAGCAAAGATTGGTCCATATCCTTATTAAAGATGACTTAGTAGTCAACATCATTCTAAAGTCTACCATGAAAGAAGTTAACATCAATATGGATGAATTAACAAAAAAACAACTTGATGACTTGTGACTTTAATCAAGGAGAATAATGGGCCATTGGTATGATCTATATGGACTATACCATCAATGATTTTATTTCTTACACTTTATTCCATGTGACTAATGCAAGCACCATATGCAAAATCTTACTAGGACACCCTTGGTCCATTGAAATGGAGTTATAGTCTTATGTTTAAGTTCTTTAGATATTAAAATAAAGGTGTGTAAAACATTAACATTGACTTAAATCCATTTGCTAAGGTTAAGTCACATTTGGTGGACATAATCTTTTATACAAACTTAAACAATCTTGAAGTTACCCTTTCAAAGATCCTATTGACTGAAGGCATCTTTGATACAAACTTCGATTATATGTAAATGGAATCCAACACCAATGTTGGTATAGGATCGTTCTAACAAAGGTTAAGGGATTTGGAGTTCTGACCCAATGATTATAAACAACCAAGAGCCAAAACTATAAGATTCATATACCACTCCTAACAACAACAACGTTGAAGAAGATAAGTCTATTGAACCAACACACTTAAGTATGAAAGTTCAGAATTGGTTTTCAAAGAACTAGAGAAAATAGCTCATTCATTCATCAAAAATCGGGTTTCCCCTCCAGCCACCCTTTCTGCCCTTTTTATATGCTAACCCCCAAAAACCTTAGCTAATAAGATGGACTTATTAAGGAAATTCGTTCAACCCACTACATAATAATATAACCCATGAAAATAATCCATTTAAATGCCTAAACATGGCCTCCTAAATCCAACTTCCTTCCTAAGGCCATGGTTCTTAAATTCCTCTATCATCCTTAACTCGTACCTAGCAACTTCCTGATAGTAAATGTTGCACAATAAGTTGTTGAGAGCTTCCTTTATTTTCTTTGACCTTGCCCTTGTCATTGGTCCTTCCAGGTTTTGCAAAGCATCAACTCCCTTGTTGATTTAAGTTGGTACAATATGGCTTCCATCAATCTAAAGAAAGTTTTTTGTGCCAAAATTATGTCCTTCCCTTATTGCACCAATCTCAAACAAAAGGAGCAGCATGGTTTATATGCCCAAGAATCAAAGACCTACTTCTATTTGTATTTGAGGAAATTTAAAGTAACAATTGTTTTGTTTAAGGTAATTTTTTATTTGACAAAAAGAAACAAAATAAAAAGGAAAACTAGTAGTCCCTTGTTTGATAAGAAATTCACCACAAATAAGACAAAACTAGTTTGATTTGTCACATCTTTAGATAGAGGAAGAAAAAGTGATAAGAATTAGTTGTTAATTTGCCACTAAACAAACAAATTACTTGGATAAAAATTAGGGTAAATTGCAAAATGCACTTTTAATAATATTCTCCAAAACTGATCTTCCAACATGTTTCTTAATCTCTTAAATAAAGAATAATGTTAAAAAGTAGTTAAGACAACTATAAAATAGGAAAATTAGAGTTGCAACTAATCAGTTAGAAAATAAGCTATAGAATAGAACTTAAAGCATAAGAAATAAACACGTATGTGTTGGGTTCTATACCCTTATTAATTAAATGCTAAAACTAAAATAAACTAATCAAAATAAGAAAAAATAAGATGGAAATAAAATCCTACAATCACTCTAATCCAAGCATACCCATTCATGCTTGATCCTCCAAGTAAGTGAGAAATGTGATCAATGTAGGCTCTTTTGCTTTGGCATTTGGACTCTCAATCTCCTTAAGAAGCAATTATAGGGCTGTTTGAAGATTCTTGGCCCTTGAATGAGTAATTGGCCCAAAACTATGAATGACACAAACTTAGACAACTTCCATATCACCATGGATCACATCAATGATGAAATTAAACAATTAGAAGGCAACACATTTATTACCATTATCAAAGTGTGACCCTTTTTTGACTTCTAAGCTATTAAAAGGCTTTATTAGGCTAGTTAAGGGGGGAAATTAAACATGGTTTACTTATAGAGAAAAGAACTATGAAGGGTTTAATCCTATTGCATACAAACCCTTAGCCATGGCATAGTATGACTTCCAAGCCCAAACACAATTGGTACACACTTAATGGAATGCAACAATGATGCCACTACCTATCCTTCTAAGTCTAAGCCTAGATTAGGTTATTAATTAAAGCCACTTTATGTAGATTACATGGAAGATTTAGACTTGATCAATTAATGAATGTACCATCATGGTCACTATGATCAATGAGAAGGAAGCCTAGTTCTTCTCTCCCCACATCACAATCAGTGAGAAGGTTGAGTCAGACTTATTAAATAGAAAAGTAGAGGAGGCCTATCAAGCATTTAAGGATGGTGACCAAGCTAAATAAACTTAAAAAGGTTAACTTTGGGTCTCCAAAGGAACATCATCCTACCTTTGTGAGTGCCTTGCTCACATTACAAGAAGAACATCAATATGATTGATTATTGAGCAAGGTTGAAAGACTAGACCGGACCAGCCAGTCCAACCAGTAAAACTGGGAATAGAACCCTAATCTGGTCTCGTTCTTTCTTAAAACCAGTCAAAATATAAACTGGTCCTAAAATTGGTAAATTGGCCAGTTCAACCAGGAACTGGTGAACCAGAACCAGTTTTCCTGGGTTAACTGGTTCGGGTTAAAAAAAGAAAATCATTAGGTTAATCTTTTTGTAGATTTTTATTATGGTACTTTCTTCGTCCCTACCCTACGCCACCCCACACCTCTACACTTCAAATCGCCACTGTGCTTGCTGCTGCTTCCACCACTCAAAATCTCTGTTCCTCTCACTACCCTACACTGCCCCAAGCCTCAACTCCACCAAATTGCCGTCATGCCTGCTACTGCTTCCGCCACTCCAATTCTCCATACCTCTCACTACCCTACACCGCCCCAATGAAGATAGTTCATATCCTAGCTCCAATGTTGTTAATCAAGAAAAGAACCAAAGTGATGAATTTGTTAATTCAGATATGGTTGATGTTGATTCATTTGATATTATTCATCGCTTTGGTTCTACACACAATATTGGAAGTGTGAATGATCTTGTGGTTGAGATGACGAGCAATGATGAAATTTAACTACATTCATATTATTATTTTTAAATTTTGAGATGTATAAATTTTAAAAATATTTATATTTTATTTGTTTTAATTATCTTTTACTAGTTGAACCTTGAACCTTTAAATTTTTTGACTCAATTTACTGACCAATTCTTAAAACCTTAGCCTTAGATGATTTGGAGATATTGTTTGAAGCTCTTTAGAAGTCAAAGTGCATTAACAAAGTGGTTTTTGATCTCAGTCTTGCAAAGGGACTTTATCATTATGCTAGGGTGACATTTGAAGCATTTTTCAAGGGGACTATGCAACTTGGTTCAATTGCTACCAGTGGACATTGTGATGACCTTATAGGAAAGTTTGGCTCAAAGCAAGTTCTAGCTGTTGGAGTCCATCTTGGGCATAAGGTTTTGAAAACATACTCTAAAAATTAATAATTAAATCAATAAATCAGTCAGTCATACCATAAACTAATGAGCTAGTTACAGTTTTTTAGTTGGATTAGTTTAAAAAATTTAGAATAAAAATTTGAAAAAATAATTTTTTAATATTTTAATCTTAAAAAAAAATAAAAATTATATTATTAATTTTTTTATATATTTAATATTTAATATTGATTTTATCGATTTAATTTTGATTAAATTAATTGAATCAGGAATCGGTTAGCTTCCCAATTCAATAACCAATCCAATTCTAAAAACCTGGTTATTGAGTCAATGCATGGATGTGTTTACATAAAGTTACAAGGAAGTATATGGATTTGACCTTAAGATCACAATACATCACTTAGTAGTGAAGAACAAAATTTGTCTGATCAAAGAATGATGGTTTAACCTAGAGGTAATTCCTTAAATTAAGGAAGAAGTCAACATATTGATCAATGCTTGCTTCATCCTAAAGGTTGCCTACCTAACATGGATAACAATTATTGTCTTTGTAAGGAAGAAGAATATATAGCAAAGTTTGTGTTGAATTCAAAGGCCTTAACTGGGCATGTCTAAAGGATGACTTTCCTTTGCCTATAATAAAGATCATAGGTGATGCAACCACTAGCCATGGAGCATGATCCTTCATAGATGGTTCCTCCAACTATAACCAAATTATGATCACTCTAAATAATAAGGAACTCATAAAATTTTGCATATCAAAGGATATATACCACTACAGAGTCATTTTGTTTAGGTTAAAGAATGTTAACACCATATATCATCATACCATGCAAAAGATCTTTGACAATGTGCTCCACAAAATTGTAAAATGATATGTTAATGACACTATGGTAAAAAGAAAAGAATCCAAGGTTCACTTGGAGAACCTTAAAGTGGAGTTTGACTAGCTTTGAAAATATCATCTCAAGATGAATTCACTTAAGTGTGCCTTTAAGGTCACATCAATAAAGTTTCTTGGTTTCATTATGCAACATTGTTGTATTGAAATTGATCAATTGAAGGTTGAGCCAATGTAAAGGATGTTAAACCTAAAAGTCTGCATCAATTATTAAATCTATAAGGAAGATTGACCTATATTAGCATTTCATCTCCAATCAAGCTTAGCATAATGTTTTGAGAATTGAACTAGTATTTGAATTAAAAATGTTAGTAATTTAAGATTTAGGTAATTTAATCATAAATTAAATCATTATTTGATAATAAATATATAAAAATTAATTTCTATATACAAAATATAATTTTGTAGAATATAATAATATATAAGATATAAATTTTTATATATGTTAAAGATATTATAATCAAATGTATTTAATAAAATATATTTTATAAATTAATGTATAGAAAAACAAAAAGAATAACTTAGTTAATGTATGAAAGAATGTAAATAGGACCCCATAACACCTTTTCATGCACTATTAAGTGTTAAGTGCATAATAAATAAGATTTTTAACCATAACAACTCACAAGTATGGGGCTTTTAATGCTTCCCATGAAATCATGGTTTTGATGCTGCCCTTATGCATGTGTTGGATGATTTTCGCTCATTATTTTAGTGATGTAGCACTCTTAAAACCACCACATCACTACTAACTAAACTAATCAAATCTGGAAGATTATGATTGTTTATCCATTTTATGGTCAAATTGGTCAAGTCATTAGTCTCTAGTTGGCTCACAAAGCCACAAGTTTTAGAGCTAACTCAACCAATTTTGGGTTGATTCTCATTTTTTTTTTTTTTTTTGGTTTAATTGAGTAGTGTAGTCCAATTTTCAAAACATTGGCTAGGTGATGTCAACTGTTCAATTAATTAATGGAAAAGACATGAACTTCACATGAGACAAAATGGTAGCTATCATAAAGACATAAAAAATTTAATACCTTATTCTCAATTATTCAATAGTAGATAGTGTAAGCAAAGGTTGATCTCATAGGGAGTGCATTCAACTCACTACTAATTAATGAAAAATTAAAGACCTTAACATAATTGGGGGGGAGTTGAATTATCATTTCGTAACAAATAAAATAAATAAACCAATCAAATAAAATAAATTATAAAAATATCGAATACTAAAAGTTCAATTCTAGGTTTATTTGCAACTATAATATTTAATGATTTTGATTACCTGCAATATTATTTCAATTCTAATAGAACTATCAATCCTAGATAACAAATGTTTTGTTACCAAAATTTTCCTTTAAATATTCACTAACCAAAACAAACTCTTTACTTAGACTTTAATCATTATGCCCATAAAATAAGCTCTTTAGAGTAATATATTGGTAACCTTAAGAACTAGGAAAATGGTTTAATAAAAGTAACAATCAAACAAGCTCAAATCATTTAACCTGCATTGAGTTATTCACAACAATAAGATGAAAACTTATCCATAATCCCTTATTGTTATTCACTACTTAATGATTAGAAAGAGGATAAAAATGGATCACAATTCTTATTTCCTACAATCAATACTTATTTAATTAATTCATTAGGCCTAACCAAATTAATTGAACAAAAAATTATTTAACCATTAAATTATAGTAACTTAAATAATTCCATAAGAAAAGAGAAGAACAAACTAGAATAATCTATACCAATAAAGTATCAAAAGTTTTGAAATCTCCTAAAACTATTAAGGAGCTGAAGTACACATTATAAGAAAAATGAATTCCTTCTAGAGTGATTATTTGATTGTCTCCATCTCTCATATTACTTGGAAAAGAAGGTTATTTATACCCTAAAATAAACCATACATAGTAATTACTGTCAAACCCTAAAGAATTAAGGTTTCCTTAATCTTCAATAATTCATTTATGGGTTTTAAACTCATTTCAAACTAGATATAGTTAGAATTAGGATTTGAATGAACCAAGAAAGTTGCATTTTTCCACCCCAGCTTTCTATTGAAAAGGAAATAATTTAGAATTTAGTGATTTTTAGGGTAAATATAGGAAATTGTATATGTTACGTCAATTAAGATTGTTAATTAGGGATTCTTTTTTTTTTTTATATAGCTAATACTTCTTACGTAAGCAAGTCTCATTATAATATATATATGTTCTATAATCTCTCAACATTGATCAATAAGAAAAATTCATTGTTTCCTCCATAATATTTTGCATGGTATCAGAGTAGACCTTGTACCTATAAGTAAAAATAAAACCCTAGCCAATTATAGTTTTTTCAAAACCCTAGTGGTTTAACCTATACCCAACCTCCTTTCCCACTTAGCCACAAATCTGTAGCTACCACCATGTCTAAAATCCAATCCAACTCCACAGCCACTAATCCTTCTCCATCCATAACATTATCTCAAGCAATAGGCAAACACTTTCAGCCTTGGTTTATTTTGAATCTCACTCAGTCCAAATAACCACTATTCACCTAAATGGCAAAAATTTCCTACATTGGTCACAATCGATGCACATGTATATTCAAGGAAGAGGGAAAATTGGCTACATCACTAGAGAAAAAAGGGAACCTGCCATGGATGATCTGACACACCCCACATGGGAAGCCAAAAACTCTGGTGATGACATGGTTGTTGAACTCCATGGAGGAACACACTAGCTCCAACTATTTGTGTTATCACACAACTAAGGAGCTTTGGGATAATATTAGTCTTATGTATTCAAATTTCATAAATCAATCTCAGGTCTATGAATTGATGTTAAAACTTGGAGATAATAGTCAAGGTGACACCTATACTATCACCCTATTCCATACAAACTGATGAAAGGCCTCAGGTATGGTGTGACCATTGTAATAAACCAAGGCACACTCATGAAACTTGTTGAAAGCTTCATGGAAAACTAACTAATTGGAAGGGCAAGCATGAAGGGAAGTTCCCATTGCACATGATGCAGAAGCTGTCCCATTTAATCCATAACAAGTGGATCATATTCTCAATCTGCTAAAATCTAACATCATATTATTGGGTACTCCTATGCTTCTCTTGCACAAATAGGTAATGAATTAAATGCCTTAATTTATTATTCTATTTCACAATTAGCTCCTTAGATAATAAATTCAGGAGCATCTAACCATATGACCAATTTTTCCAATTTATTCCACACATATAATCCTTGTTCTAGACAAGATAAAATTTGTATAGTAGATGAATCATATTTTTCTATAATAGGAAAAGGTTTGATTAAATTTGCAAAAACTTTATCTTTTAAATTGGTCTTTCATGTACCTTAACTTGCTTGTAATCTTTTATCCATCTGTAAATTATCCAAAGATTCTAATTGCCGTGTTACTTTTTTTGAATCTCAATGTGTTTTCTAAAACCTAAATTTGGGGAAAAAGATTGACAGTGCTAGGATGATAAATGGTTTCTACTACTTTAAATATGATGATTTTAAGTATAAATTACTCCAAGGATTAAGTGGTATTAGTTTTGCCTTTGTTAAGGACAAAATAATGCTTTGGCACTATAAGTTAAGACACCTTAGTTTTTTCTTATCTTCAGAAATTATTTCCTACGTTATTTAGTGAAAGTGATTGTTTTCATCTTCAATGTGAACATTTCATTTTATCAAAAAGTCATAAAATTACTTATTTTTCCAAACCTTATTAACCCTCTCAGCTTTTTTACCTAATTCATAGTAATGTTTGGGGACCTTCAAGATTTTAAACTTTTGAGGACAAAAATGGTTTGTGACTTTTATTGATGATCACACTCAATTATGATGGGTATATTTAATGAACATCAAATCTAAAGTTTAAAACCTATTCAAATGGTTTTAAACCATGATTAAAACACAATTTCATACACAAATTAGAATTTTGCACACTGATAATGGCACTGAATATGTCAATGATTCTCTTGGCAACTTCTTAAGAGACAAGGGTATTCAACTTCAATTTACTTGTGTTGATACACCACAACAAAATGGTATTGCTAAAAGAATAAATAGATATTTACTAGAAGTTACTTATGCCTTAATGTTCTCTATGCATATTCCTAGATATCTCTAGGGTGAAGCTATTTTAAGTGCAACATATCTAATTAATAAGATACCTACTCGTGTTTTGAATTATGTCACACCTCTAGAATGTTTTAAACATTATTTTCCTGATACTCGGATTGTTTCAACCCTACCACTTAAAGGATTTGGTTGCATAGCTTATGTTCTTATTCCCTATAAGGATTGGTCCAAGCTTGATCCTAAAGCTCAAAAATATGTTTTTGTTGGCTATACAACAAACAAGAAAGGATATAAATGCTTTAATCCTTTAAATCGCAAAATTATTGTTACTAAGGATGTTGTGTTTCTTGAAAATTAGCCTTATTTTTAAAATAATGTTCTTCAGAGGGAAAAACTACATGAAGAAAATAGTTGGGATATTTAGCATATATTACCCAAAGCCTTACATCCACATCCTATTGTGCCAAGTATGAAGGAATCTTTGATAAGGGGAGAAACACTACCAAATAATTCTAAGCTTGAGGTTATTATTTATACAAGGAAAAAAAAGTCATAAGAACTAAGAGAGTAATGTATACTAGAAGCACCACTACACCAATATAAAGCTCTAATTTAGGTGATGTTGATTCTCTTCAACTTTCATCTCCTTCTATTGATTCTTTTTCTATTCCTAATAAGTTTACTGAACTAGAATACAATGATTTGGATATACCTATAGCCATTAGGAAGGAACTCATTCTTGTACTAATCATCCCATTGCAAAGTATATGTCATATGATAGGCTCTCTTACAAATATAAGGCATTTACATCAAAAATCTCCAACTTGTTTATCCTAAGAAGCATTCAAGAAGCACTTGATGATCCAAAGTGGAGATTAGCAGTTAAAGAAAAGATTGATGCCACTAAAGTCAAGCTAATCATACTATATTTTATAAACACTTTGATAAAGGCAAGATTGTGATTTTAATTGTATATGTTGATGATATGATTTTGACAGGTGATGATCTTGATGAATTATCGATGTTAAAGAAAAGATTAATTGAAGAATTTGAAATTAAAGACCTAGGAGCATTGAAATATTTTCTAGGCATGGAGTTGGTAAGATCAAGAGAAGGTATATTTGCAAATCAAAGAAAATATATTCTTAATTTACTCAATGAAACTAGACTTATAAGATGTAAAGCAACCAAGATGTCAATTGAAGCTAAATCTAGTTACTGCTGAAAATGTGATTGAAAGGGAAAAATTTTAGCATTTGGTAGGTAAACTTATTTATTTATCACACACTCGGCTTGATATTGCATTTGTTGTGAGGGTGGTAAGCTAATTTATGCATGCCTTAGGAAAAAAACACTTTGATGTTGCATATAAAATACTGAGGTATCTTAAAGGAACACCAGGCAAAGGTCTAATGATTAGTAATAGTGGTAATGTTCAAATAGAAGTTTTCATTGATGTTGATTGGGTCGGAAGCACTACTGATTGGTAGTTAACATCAGGTTATTGCTCTTTTGTTGGTGGAAATTTAGTCCCTTGAAGAAGTAAAATGCAAAGTGTTATAGTGCAGAGTAGTGTTGAAGCAGAACTTAGATCTTTTGCACATGGCATTTGTGAGATAATGTCCTTGAGGCATAGTAAATGGCATAAGTGGTTTTGTCAACTTCATATCTTAAAACAGCTCCCACAATATAATTGCTTGCATCACACATAATATCGAATGGCTATTCACAATTTAGCCACTGCATTATCAATACTAATTTTAAAAGTTCCTCTGACTTGTCAAATGTAACCTAACACATTACTCATCAAGTTGAAAAGGCACATTCTTTACAATAACTTACCCAAGGGCAAAGCTATCTTCAAAAAATCCTTAATAAATCTACAACAGAAACCTACATGACCAAGAAAAGATCAAACTTCCCACACATTTGCAAGTAAGATAAAGCAAAAATAATATCTAACTTAGACTTATCAATTTCTATTTTTGTAGCTAAAATAACATGTCTTAAAACTATACCTTGCTCTACCATAAAATGACATTTTTCCCAATATAGAACTAGGTTAGTTTTTAAACATCTCTTTAAGATTAGTGTAAGGTTATCTAGACATTTACTAAAAGAATCACCATAAACATTATAGGCATCCATAAATACTTCTATGATGTTCTTTATATGATCAAAAAATATACTTATCATACATCTTTAAAATATGGTTGAAGCATTGTAAAGTCCAAATGGCGTCCAACAATAAGCAAACATACTAAATAGACATGTTAAAATCATCTTCTCTTGATCTTTCAATGTAATCACGATCTAGTTGTAACTAGAAAAACCATCAAGAATGCAATAATGAGTGACCAACTAATCTTTCTAACATCTTATCAATGAAAGGAAGAGGGAAATGATCTTTGCAAGTGGTAGAGTTCAACTTCATATAATTAATACACTCTCCACCACATTTGCAAACATGTAGGTGCCAACTCATTGTTATCATTTGGAACCATTGTGACACCTAATTTCTTTGGGATCCCTCGTACCATACCTACCCACTTGCTATCTAAGATTGGATATGTGATGCCAACAATAAGGAGATTCAAAATATCTTTTTTCATAATCTCCAACATTAGGGTATTCAACCAATGTTAAGATTCCTTAATTGGTTTGGCTCCTTCAGATAATATTCAGTGCATGTATATGGTAGGACTTATCTTGTAATGTTTACAAGTGTCCAACCAATTGCCATCTTATGCTCCCTTAACACATGAATTAACTTCTCTTATTACATGTGCATTAGATCCCATGTAATAATAGCTAGCAAGGTATTGTCCTCTCCCAAATACACGTACTTCAAATGAGCTACTGATGGTTTCAATTCTAACTTAGGAGCATATAAAATAGAGGGTAAAAGTTTTTGGAGAGAAATAGGTAAGAAAATGCATACCTATTTGGAATCATCAATAACAAATGAACCACTGTCTTGTTCAACTCCTCCCCTAGCTCAACGTCTCCTTTTTCTAACTCAAGATGTTTAACAATGGCCACCTCTAACTCTTCCTTGTTTGTAAACTTAAAAATTTTTTGTGTTAAAAGATCAATAACATTAGTGGCATAAATTGAATGGACATCACTTTGGTAGCTTATAACCTTTTAAATATTGAACTGAATTTGTTCACCATTAAATTCCATTGTCTAGATTTCGTTATGCACACAAATCCTCATCTGAACTATCTTTAAGAATGACCTCCCAAAAAAAAAGGTGCAGGTTTAGGAGAAGCATTGTTATCCATATTGAATATGTAAAAGTCAACTAGAAACACTAACTTTTTCATCTACAATAACACATCCTCAACTACCCCTTCAAGATAAACATTATTATCATCAGCCAATTATACAATGACACTAGTATTTTTCAAAGGACCTAGATTTAAAGAAGCATAAATGAATCATGGCATCACATTAATAAAAGCTCATAAATTTAATATAGCCTTTTCAAATATGATATTACATGTTTTACATGGGATGGTAAATGTACTTGAATCTTTGCACTTAGGGAAAAGCTTCTGAAGTTCCCGACTTCTCCCTAGGATCTACTAGTTCCTGATACTGAGAGGGGGGATGAATCAGTATCACCACAATTCGCAATTCGCAGGTAAGTGAACAACTTCAACCTCTTCTTAAAAGCAAACTCTTTCTCAGACTCGACTAAGGTAGATCTATTGCTACCTACTAATCACAATAGTCCCCAAAGTCACCTTTCAGACACCTTGCCTAACAGACAATACGGATGTTCTTATTTAGGTCTTCGTTAGGTTATGAGTTGGCTGATACTTCAACTGCATTCACAAGTCAATTCAAAACACAGAATGTAAAGCAAATTAAGGACACACGAGATTTACGTGGTTCCGTCAACGTGACGTACATCCACGGTGGTAGGGACTCTCCCTTACCGAGACTATCCACTATACTTGAGAATTCAGGTTACAATGGATGTCTTTGATTCTCTGCTCCTTTCACTATTGCAATTACTAAGCAAGTACAATACAAAGAGTGTCACTTACTGTGTCTACCCTTCTTCTAACTTGTCTTGCCTCTGTTGAATTGAAAGGCTGCTCCACTGCTACTTAGAAGTTCACCACAACGCTTTTTAACCTCTCTTGAAGAAGTCTAGAAATACATTGAGTTCAATGCTTTGCCGAATTCCTTCTCTACGTTGTATCACACAACTCCTGCTTTTACCATCTCACGGTCTCACCCGTCTCCTTGCCCCACAATCTCACTGTCTCACGGCTCGCCTGTCCGTTTCTCTCTCTCTTGCTGTCTAGTCGGATTTCTCTCTCTTCTCGACGGATTTCTCTCTCTTCCTGCCGGATTTGTCTCACCGTCTGCCGGATTTGTCACCGTCGACCGGATCCCAGTTCTGCCGGATCTCTCACCGTCGACTGGATCTCCTTCTGCCGGATCTCTCACCGTCCCAGCCGGCTCTCTCTCACGCCGTCGCCGGATCTCCTCTGTCCCAGCCGGATCTCCTTCTGCTGTCGCCGGATCTCCTCTGTCCCTGCCGGATCTCCTTCTGCTGTTGCCGGATCTCCTCTGTTCCGGTTGTCTCCTCTTTCTCTCTCAACGGTTGTTCTTTGTTGCCGTCGGTATCTCTCTCTTCTATGGCCGTCTGATTTCTTCTTCCGCCGGTCTGCTTTTCTTCGTCCTGCTGTCCAGCCCCGTCTAGCCGTAATCGGTTTTCTCTCCCGTCGGGTTTCTCTTCTTTTTCTGTCAAGCTTACTGTTCACGACGGCTACTGTTCACGACGGCTACTGTTCACAACGCTACTGTTCACTCGACTCGTCCGTCGGCTGCATTGTTTACTCTTTTCATCCTTGCCGGTGGTGTTCTTGCGTGTAGGGTTTGGTATTCTCTTTGATTAGTCGGTTGTTTAGGTTTTGCTGAATGCTCAATATTGCCGACTCACCCTGTTCTTTGTCTTCCAAGACCATTATATACTCTACTCCATGAAACCCTAATAGGGTTTACACGGTGATTTTACGTTCTTGCCCTTCCGTATGGTTTTACCTTTTTGCCCTTCCATGTGGGTTTACTTTCTTGCACACGTAAACCTAGTTGACAACAATTACAACCTATACAAGGCTGTGAGAACAACAATCTCCCCCTTTATAATTGTTGGCAACACTTATAATAAAAGCCACTATGCAGCAGTTTCAACTTCCCCTAAATATGCACTCTCCTTTCTTAACAGCTCCCCCTGCACTGTTGCTTCTCTCCCCCTTTGCCAACCAATTACATATTTGAAAAACTCGCAAAGTGAAGATGGAGGATTTACTTGAACTTCAGGCTTGAGGAGGCATTTGCACAGATAGACTCCATCTGTGCTTTTCAAACAACTCTGTGGACAGAGGTTTAGTTAGAATATCTGAAATTTGATCTCTAGTGCCAACATACTGCAACTGAATTGTACCCTGTTCCACTTGATCTTTGATGAAGTGATATCGGATGTCAATATGCTTGCTTCTCGAATGTTGAACCGGATTCTTGCTGAGATCAATAGCACTTTGATTATCACAAAGTATACTCACTGGTAATTTCATTTCAACACCCAAGTCTACCAATTGTCTTAGCATCCATATCACCTGTGTACATGCTGCACAAGCAGCCATATACTCAGCCTCAGCTGTGCTCAAAGCAACACTGTTTTGCTTTCTACTTAACCATGCAACACACTTTGAACCCAAGTAGAAGCTGCAGCCGCTGGTTGATTTTCTATCATCTATACTTCCTACCCAGTCTGCATCAGTGTATGCTTGTAGTTTAACAGGATCCATGGTTGGATACCATAAGCCCATTTCCAATGTTCCTTTGAGGTACCTTAGGATTCTTTTCACTGCCAACACATGAGACTCTTTAGGATCAGCTTGGAATCTGCTGGCAGTACACACAGCTTGCATAAGATCAGGCCTTGATGCCGTAAGGTACAGAAGGCTCCCTATCATCTTCCTGTACTCTGTAGGGCTTGTACTCCTTCCTTCCTGATCTTTTGTTAACTTGCAGCCCACTGTCATAGGGGTACTGACAGATCTGCTATCTTCCATGCCAAACCTTTTCAGCATCTCTTTGGCATATTTCGTCTGAGAAATAAAGATACCTTCTTCACACTACTTTATCTGTAATCCAAGAAAGTACGTCATTTCTCCAATCAATGACATCTCAAATTCCTCACTCATCTTTCTGTGCAAAATCTTGGCATAGTTCAGAGTGATCCCCGCCGAAGATGATGTCATCTACATATACTATGGTTATCAGCTGGCCTTTCTCTGAATTGAAACACATATAGGTTATTATTCAACCGTTCCTCTTCTGAAATTCAACCTTCTCAAGTATGCATCCAGCCTGCTGTACCATGCTCTTGGAGCTTGCTTAAGACCATACAAGGCTTTCTTCAGCTTGCACACTTGTGTCTCATCCTCACTGATTTGTACTCCATCGGGTTGTTCAATATACACTTCTTCTTTCAGGAGCCCATTCAGAAAGGCAGATTTCACATCCATCTGATAGACTTTATACCTCTTGTGTGCTGCTAAAGCTAAGAACATTCTGATAGTTTCTAACCTTGCTACTGATGCAAAAGTTTCATCAACATCTACCCCTTCTATCTGAGTGTAGCCTTTGCAAACCAGCCTGGCCTTGTTCCTCACTACCTTGCCATCTTCATTGTGTTTATTCCTAAACACCCACTTTGTTCCTATGACATTCTTATTAGTGGGTCTTGGAACCAGCTCCCATGTATCATTCTTTTCAATTTGATCCAGCTCCTCATTGATAGCTTTGACCCAGGCTTGGTCTTGAATAGCCTCTTCAACAGATTTAGGTTCAACTTGTGAGAGTAGAGCAGTAGCTCCCACCATTCTTCTTCTTGTTGTAACTCCTGCTGATGGGTCACCTATGATCTGATCTCCTCGATGAGCACTGGTCCATGTTTTCTTTGTCCTTCTTCCTTGCACCATCTTAGTTGTAAGAGGATCTCTTTCTTCCTGTTCAGACTCACTTTTCTCCGAGTCTAAACTTACTTCTTGTTCCTTTTCTTCAGGTTGGTCTGATTCTTCATCTACATTGAAGTCATCTTCTTCATTGTCCTCAACTTCTCCATTCTGCATTGTTTTCCAGTTCTCATCTATTCTCACATCACTGGTAGTGATTACTTTTCCCAGCTTATGTAGGAAAACTCTGTAACCTTTTGTCTTTGCTGAGTATCCCACAAAGATGCCTTCATCAGACCTAGCGTTGAATTTTCCCAAGTTTTGCTCCTTGTTCTTCACAAAACATGGGCTGCCAAAGACTCTGAGATACTTGGCTGTTGTCTTCCCACTCCATAGCTCATATGGAGTCTTATCAGTATTGGGCTTTAGTAGAACTCTGTTCAATAGGTGCACTGCTGTAAATGTTGCTTCTGTCCAAAATCTTGTGTGAAGCTTGGATTCTAGCAGTAGAGTTCTTGCCATTTCAACCACAGCTCTATTCTTCCTCTCTACCACCCCGTTCTGTTGAGGTGTTCTTGCTGCTGCCATCTGATGGTGAATTCCATGCTTCTCAAGGTAATCTTCAAAAGCTCCATTTGTGAATTCAGTGCCTTGATCTGACCTCAATACTTTGATCTTCTTTCCACTCTCATTTTCAGCCAATCTTCTGTATCTCTTGAAACATTTCAGAACTTCTGACTTGTGTTTGAGGTGCATGATGCAGGTCCTTCTGGAATAATCATCGACAAACAAGACGATGTACCTCTCACTATTCAACCCTTTTGTTCTCATCGGCCCACACAAATCAGTATGCACAATGTCAAGCACTACTTCAGAACTGAACTCTTTGGTCTTATACTGCTTTTCTAACATGTTTTCCTTTAGAGCATGCTGAGCAAACATACTCTCTCTCTCTCCTGAGGTCGGGAATATCTCTGATTGCATGAGTAGTGGTCAGCTTCCTCATGTTCTTTTGTGATAAGTGTCCCAGCCTCCTATGCCAGAGTTGATTTTCTTCTTCTTTGGTGAGTAGACAGCTACTTGTCTTGTCCTCGTCAATCACATATAAATTTCCAGCTGTTCTCTTCCCGGCTGCAATAGTATTGCCTTCTTTACTCTTTACCTGACAATCTGTTTTTGTGAATATTACCTTATGATCTTCGTTGCATAACTGACTGACAGATGCTAAATTGTATTTGAGTCCTTCAACGTGTAGAACATCTTTCAGTTTTCCTCTTCCAATTTTTACTGACCCCCGACCATTGATGTTGAGTAAATCATCATTGCCAAACTTGACTCTGCCTTCTCTTGATTTGCTCAGCTTTGATAATTTACTCTTATCTCCCGTCATGTGCGAAATGCATCCACTATCAAGGATCCACTGCTTATCCTTGCAGTCAGCTTTGAGTGCAATTTTAGCTATATTAGCCACCTCCCTTTTAGCTTTATATTCCTTCTTTTGAACTGGTTGGAAGATAGCTTTCTCCTTTTTCTCACCTTTGACTGCACTGCTTGTTTTCACTGTGCCATTAAGTGCCTTCTCTTGCTCAGGTAGAAGTGTCATGCATCTCTTGGCATTATGGCCATCCTGCCCACACCTTTCACACTGTTCCAAGTCTGCCAATATAGCAAACTTGTTCTTTGAAACCACTGGTTTGGGCTTCCACCAACAATCCTTGTCAGCGTGTCCTTGCCTTTTATAGTATGTACAAGAACTCACGACAGGTGTTCTCTTCTGAATTCTGTATTGTCTCCCCCTGTATGCAGCATCGTATCTTCTCAAGTTGGAGACATATACTGGCCTTCTCCACCAACAGTTACTCGCCTTATGACCCCAAACTCCACAATAAAGGCAATAACCTTGAAATTGTCTCTTCTTGGGTCTGATCACAGCTTGTCTTCTTCTGTTCATCACTTGCTGTGTAGGCAAAAGTAGCTGGCTTTTTACTTGTGTGACTTTCATTTCAGTCACCTTCTTCTGTTCAACCGTAGCCCTCTGCTGGCTGACTTTCTTTTCGTCCTTCTTGTTTGCCACCCTAGGTTGCTTCTTCAGATCTTCTTTAGTCTCAGCTATCTTCTTCTGAGTCACAACCTTCTCTTTTAACTTCTGCGGCACATTCTCATTTTCTTTAACCAATGCAGTCTCAGATTGCTGCACTTTCTCTACATTTTCTCTCCTTTTCCAAAACTTGTTTTCTCCTATCATTTTTAAGCTTCTGCAAGTTCTCTTTGCTGCTTTTGAGTTGTTGCTGAAGTTTCAGCAACTCTTTCTCCATTTCTTCAATTTTTGAGGCCCTTGAGCTAAGCTCTACTGTAAGGTCTTCACATATTTTGATCTGTTCCTTCAAATCTTCTCTTCAAATCAATATGCTCAGCCCTTATTTCACCGTTTTGACTTTCAGCTTCCTCAGACTTTGCTTCAACTTGTTTTATATGGGCCTCCAACCTTCTTATGGTTCTGCCCCTTCTGATTATCTCCTTTGAAGCTGCTTCCAGCTCAACTTCAAGATCTGGCTCTTCTTCATTAACTTCCTCTTCCTCTTCAGAGGTTGAGCTACCACTTTGTGCTGATGCCATAAAGACATACTCATCTGATGAGTCTTCATCTTCCTCCTCATCAGCTTCTTTTGTCTGACTCATATAACTCTTGAATGAGCCTCTCGTCTTCCTCTGTGGGTTGACAATCTTCTTATTAGACTTCTTTGATTTGAATGATGATTTTCTCCATCTTGAATTCTGCTCATCGTCACCATCCTCATCTTCATCATCAAGTTTCACTTTGCACCGAGAAGCAAAGTGTCCAGTTTTTCCCACATCGATAACATCTCAAGGACAACTGTCCTTTTCCCTTCTTAGACCCCCTTTTTGAGTTTCCTTGTGAAGTAAGCCAATACTTCACCTTCACTTTCTCCCTCATCATCATCATTATCCTCACTGGATGATTCTTCTTTTTCTTTTATCTTCAAGTGTTTCATAGCTTTGAAAGCTGCCTCCTTTGATATACTTGACGTTGAGGAGCTCTCAGTCGACTTTATTCTCATCTCATATGCAATGAGATTGCACTGAAGATCATGCAGAGACATAGAGTTGAGATCTCTACTCTCCTCTATGGCTGCCACCTTTGAAGCAAACCTCTCAGGCAAAATTCTCAGAATTTTCTTCACAATCGATGAGTCCTTCTTGTTCTTTCCATGACTTCTCAAGTCATTTACAGCGTCAATAACCCTGGTGAAGAACTCTTGAACTGTCTCATTCTTCTGCATTCTGAGAGATTCATATCTCTCCTTGAACACTTGAAGCTTAGCCTCCTTCATTCTACCATCACCTTCATAGACTTTCTGCAATCTGTCCCATATCTCCTTGGCAGGTTTGCAGTCCATAACTTTAGCATACTCAGCATCTGTTAATGCTGAAATGATGACATTTGAGGCCTTCCCATTTATCTCGAATTGCTTTAACTCCTCTAGGGTTAGGTCTTTACCTTCTTCCGGAGCCACAAAACCCTCCTGTACGCATTTCACCACGTTCATGCCCATGGTTGCAAATACCACTTGCATTCTTGCTCTCCACATATGATAGTTGGTTCCGTTGAAGATTGGAACCTTCTTGTTGTAAGTGGTGCTAGTGCTGGTACTGGCTTCCATTTCTCAGTATGCTAAACAAGTCAAACTTTTAGATCCCTTCAAAGTAGTACACCAAGCTGTTAAGCTTCAAACTGGTGAACCTATGCTCTGATACCAATTGAAGTTCCCGACTTCTCCCTAGGATCTACTAGTTCCTGATACTGAGAAGGGGGGTGAATCAGTATCACCACAATTCGCAATTCGTAGGTAAGTGAACAACTTCAACCTCTTCTTAAAAGCAAACTCTTTCTCAGACTCGACTAAGGTAGATCTATTGCTACCTACTAATCACAATAGTCCCCAAAGTCACCTTTCAGACACCTTGCCTAGCAGACAATACGGATATTCTTATTTAGGTCTTCGTTAGGTTATGAGTTGGCTGATACTTCAGCTGCATTCACAAGTCAATTCAAAACACAGAATGTAAAGCAAATTAAGGACACACGAGATTTACGTGGTTCCGTCAACGTGACGTACATCCACGGTGGTAGGGACTCTCCCTTACCGAGACTATCCACTATACTTGAGAATTCAGGTTACAATGGATGTCTTTGATTCTCTGCTCCTTTCACTATTGCAATTACTAAGCAAGTACAATACAAAGAGTGTCACTTACTGTGTCTACCCTTCTTCTAACTTGTCTTGCCTCTGTTGAATTGAAAGGTTGCTCCACTGCTGCTTAGAAGTTCACCACAATGCTTTTTAACCTCTCTTGAAGAAGTCTGGAAATACGTTGAGTTCAATGCTTTGCCGAATTCCTTCTCTACGTTGTATCACACAACTCCTGCTTTTACCATCTCACGGTCTCACCCGTCTCCTTGCCCCACAATCTCACTGTCTCACGGCTCGCCTGTCCGTTTCTCTCTCTCTTGCTGTCTAGTCGGATTTCTCTCTCTTCTCGCCGGATTTCTCTCTCTTCCTGCCGGATTTGTCTCACCGTCTGCCGGATTTGTCACCGTCGACCGGATCCCAATTCTGCCGGATCTCTCACCGTCGACTGGATCTCCTTCTGCCGGATCTCTCACCGTCCCAGCCGGCTCTCTCTCACGCCGTCGCCGGATCTCCTCTGTCCCAGCCGGATCTCCTTCTGCTGTCGCCGGATCTCCTCTGTCCCTGCCGGATCTCCTTCTGCTGTCGCCGGATCTCCTCTGTCCCTGCCGGATCTCCTTCTGCTGTTGCCGGATCTCCTTCTGCTGTTGCCGGATCTCCTCTATTCCGGTTGTCTCCTCTTTCTCTCTCGACGGTTGTTCTTTGTTGCCGTCAGTATCTCTCTCTTCTATGGCCGTCTAATTTCTTCTTCCGCCGGTCTGCTTTTCTTCGTCCTGCTGTCCAGCCCCGTCTAGCCGTAATTGGTTTTCTCTCCCGTCGGGTTTCTCTTCTTTTTCTGTCAAGCTTACTGTTCACGACGGCTACTGTTCACGATGCTACTGTTCACTCAACTCGTCCGTCGGCTGCACTGTTTACTCTTTTCATCCTTGCCGGTGGTGTTCTTGCGTGTAGGGTTTGGTATTCTCTTTGATTAGTCGAGTGTTTAGGTTTTGCTGAATGCTCAATATTGCCGACTCACCCTGTTCTTTGTCTTCCAAGACCATTATATACTCTACTCCATGAAACCCTAATAGGGTTTACGCGGCGATTTTACGTTCTTGCCCTTCCGTATGGTTTTACCTTTTTGCCCTTCCATGTAGGTTTACTTTCTTGCACACGTAAACCTAGTTGACAACAATTACAACCTATACAAGGCTGTGGGAACAACAGCTTCCATTAGAGAATTGTGGATACATTCTCCCATACTCTGATCTTTTTATGATCTCAATCTCTACTTATTAATGCATGACTCCTTAAGGAATTTTTCATACCTTGGCACTTGATTTCATCTAGTAGTAGTATGTTTACCTCTATCTTGTGTAATATCTTAAGAATTTCTTTCTCTTACTCCTTCCTCTAAGATTTAGTGCATTTAGTTAAAAAATAAAGGGGTTAGCTTTAATCTGAGTGGAATGGTTAGGACTTACTTAGATAGAGAAATCTTTTCATCCTTCTCAATTTCCTCCTCATTATAGCAGGTATTTTCTTATGTGCTTCTTCTAGCTCTTTTCCACTTCTCAATGATATGGCACTTGCAATCTCTTTTGGATTTACTAGGGTTGCAAAAGGTATTTTTTGTAAACCTTGAGTGTCTAATTGGTCCACTATGGTAGCTAGCTAGCTCACCTAATTCTCCAAAATTTGTATGCTTGCCTTTGTCTCCTATTGGAATTTTTAAGTGAGTCATTAAAGTTTTGAACATATTTTCCAATGACATACCTAAACTAGATGAAACTACGTGTTTAGATTATTGATAAGATTTGTGGCTTTGTTGGAATCTTGCTTTTGATATATATGTGTGTATGTGTGCATATGTGTGTGTGTGTGCATTCTAAACTAGCTACCTATCTCCCTCATAGCTCAAATTGAGATGATCCCTATTTCCTAGATTGAATGTATTAAATTAGGGATCATACTTCTTTAGTTATCTTGGGAATCCACCTATAGCCTTTATTTGCTCCTCTTATAGAATTGGGCAAAAATTTGTTAAATGTTCCACATTTAAATATATGCCATGTGCCTTAGTTGCATGTTTCCCACAACCATCTATCCAATAATAGAGGCAAGATCAAAATTATCTTATTGAAGAAAAGATATATTTAGCTCATTCACTTTTGTGCTTGAGGTATCTTTATCTCATCCTCAATTTTTGGGAGTTTGTGGTCATATTGGATATCAAATTCGTTACAACATTTGATGTTTTATCCACTAAAGCTCCTTAAATTGTTATGCCTATCATTTTCTTGTCTATAGGGAGTAAGTCTTCATAAAAGTATTAAATCAATAACTAGTCACCTATCTAGTGTGTGGATGGATTGCACACAACTTCTTAAATCTCTCTTAGTACTCATAAGAGGTGTCTCCATTGTATTGGTTAATATCATTAATTTCCTTTCTTATATTCATGGCCCTAAAAACTAGAAAATACTTTTCCAAAAATTGTCTTTTCATCTAATTCCATGTTATGATTAATCTTGATGATAAATAGTAAAGTTAATCCTTGGCATCATCAACTAAAGAGAATAGAAAAGCTCCTAATTTTATCTACTCCTCTGTCACTCATTGACTTCAAGCTTAAACAAACAACATGGAATCCCTTTAAATGCTTGTCGGGATACTTACCTACATGATCACAAAAAGTAGGTAACTAATGTATCAACCCCAATTTAAACTCAAAAGTCATATCTAACTCAGGATATTCTATACACAAAGGTTATAAATTAAAGTTAGGAGTAGCAAGTTCTTTTTAAAGTCCAATTTTGCAGCCATGTCTTCAAGCTTTGAATCATTAGATGAGCTACTAAATATGAAATTGATGGCTTCGTTGATGCCAAGTGAGACAACCATAAATTACTCATGATTCTACTAAGTCTCTCTCCTCAACCTATACAAGATTCTCTTAATTTTTGGACCAAAATTTAGTTTACCAAAGTGAGATGATTAAATCATAAAACATAAATAAACATAAAGTAAATGGAAGCATGAAAAGATAACTAAGAAAAGAGAAAAAAAATAAACATTTATGACCAATAACTCAAAACAAAAGATTTTAAAGCCCTATCAAGCAACATTTTTAGGACTCCAGAGGGGGGCCCAGTGGCATGGCACTAATTATGCTCAAAACATCATTTCCTTTAAAAGAGTATAGATTTGTCACCTAATTCAATCAAAATTTTCTTAAATGAATAGTAACATCACAATAAAAAACATTAAATCACCAAAAATGGTTGGAAAATATAGATCTTCACAAATATAAGGGGAAATAATGGTGTAATCAACTTAGTAGAATTATATATATATATATATATATATATATATATATATATATATATATATATATGTATGTATATGTGTATGTATAAACATAGTGCATAAATTTATAGAAAACACTCATTGACAATGACACTAAAATTTTAGTAAGTTATTGTTAAGGCATAAAAAATTTAATACTTTTACTCTTAGTTATACAATAGCAAATAGTATGAGTAAAGTTCAATCCCATAAGGAAGGTAATTAATTCATTATTGATTAACTAAAAATGAAGAGATAGTCTCATTGTTTGGGAATCAAACCATTCAATATAAGGAAAGCTAATGAAGATCATTGACTCATTTCCTAGATGGAATTTAATGGATATAGAGTACCAAAGGTGTACAAAAGTGTTTATTCCAATGAATAGAATGCTTTGTGTTGACACAAAAGTTAATTTCACATCATTTTGTATAAATGAGTCCCTACAATAAAGGAAAGAGACTTGTTAGTTAGAAATGAAGAGATGGCCTCCTTATTTAGGAATTAAAACACTTAATATGTATAGGAAAAGGTAATCTAGATGAATTTTTTGATGGAATTCAATGGATTTAGAAAATCAAAGATGTAGAAACGAGCTTGTTGCAATGAATATAATATTTGATGTCGATACAAAAGTTAATTATAAGATCATTTTGTGTGAATGAGTCCTTGCAACAAAATTAGAAGTCTTGTTATCAAAACATGAAGAGACATTCTCATTATTTAAGAGTTAAACTATCCAATACCTATAAAGAAAGCTAATAAGGATTAATGCCTCATTTACTTGATGGAATTCAATAGATTTAGAGTACCAAAGATGTTCAAACATGCTTGTTCTATTGAATATACTCCTTTGTGTAGACACAAATGTTAATTTCACTGTCATTTTGTGTAAATGAGTCTTTTCAACGAAGGAAGAGCCTTGTTAGATAGAAATGAAGAGAAATTATCATTATTCAAGAGTTGAAACACTTGATACATATAGGTAAAGGTAATATAAACCAATCACACCTCTTTTTTGGTGAAATTCAATGGATTTAGAGTACAATAAATGTATGTATGAGCTTGTAGTGATAAATATAATGTTTGTTGTTGATATAAAGTTAATTACAAGATCATTTTATATGGATAAGTCCTTTCAATGAAATGAGAAGTCTTGTTATCAAAATAATGAAGATATGGTCTCATTATTCATGATTTAAACCATTCAATACTTATAATGAAAGCTAACAAAGTTCAATGACTCATTCACATCACATAATTTGATGGATTTAAACTACCAAAGGAATACAAACTTGCTTGTTCTAATGACACTATGAAAAGAGATAAAAGAGCTTCAAAGGCAAGTTAATGAGCTCATGGAAAAGGGATATGTGAGGAAGAGAATGAGTCCATGTGTAGTTTTAGTATTGCTTATGGCTAAGAAGGATGGGACTTGAAGGATGTGCATTAATTGTCAAGCAGTTAACAAAATCACTATAATGTATCACCATCCTATACCTAGAATGGATGACATGTTAGATAAATTGTATGGTTCATGTGCCTTTTTTAAAATTGATTTGAAAAGTGGATATTGCCAAATTATGATGATAGAAGGAGATGAGTGGAAAATAACTTTCAAAACTAAGTACACTTTGTATGAATGGCTTGTTATGCCATTTGGTCTCACTAATGCATTGGGCACTTATATGAGATTGGTGAATCATGTTTTACATGCATTCATTAGTAATTTTGTGGTTGTGTATTTTGATGATATATTTTTGTCTATAGCAAAACCTTAGATGAGTATCTTGATCATTTATGTTTTATTCTAAGTGTTTCATGTTTTGAGAAATTATATGTTGACCTTAAGAATTGTTCTTTTTGCATTGATCATATCTTATTTCTTAGCTATATTATGTGTGCTAGGGGTATGGAGATTGATAAGGAAAAGTTTAGGGCAATTTGTACTAGTTTTTATAGATACTTTGTTAGAATTAGCACCCTCGCTGCACCATTAATTGAGATTGTTAAAAGGAATGTGGGATTTAAGTTGAGTAGTGATCAAGACAAGGCTTTTAATTTAATCAGAGAAAAATTTAGTTCTGCACCCTTTCTTGTTTTACCTGACTTTGCTAAAACTTATTAGATTGTGTGTGATCCTTTAGGTATTGGCATTGAAGCTATTTTAATGCAAGAATTTGACCAATTGCCTACTTTAGTGAAAAGCTAAGTGGAGCAGCCCTTAGTTATCCCACTTATGATAAGGAGATGTGTGCATTGATATAGGCCTTGGGGGATATAGTAGCACTACCTTTGGCCTAATGAGTTTGTCATCCATACTAACCATGAATCCTTGAAGCACTTGAAGGAACAAAAGAAGTTGAACAAGAGATATGCCAAATGGATCAAATTCATTGAAACCTTTCCCTACGTTATCAAATATAAACAAGGTAAGGGGAATGTGCTACTTGATGCATTATCTTTCTAGTATGCCCTTATCTCTATACTTAGTGCAAAATTGTTAGGATTTGAATATATTAAAGATTTATATGTGAAAGATCCTAACTTTGACAATGTGTATAGGACATGTAAGAAGTGAGCCTTTGAGAAAATTGATCGCTATCCTATGCGTCTCTACCCCTGTAAGATTGTGCAATGGATGGCTTTAATCTTGCTGTCTTTGTTGGCAATCAGCTATTAACACAGAACAATTTACTAAGAAAGAATGAGAAACGAATTGGAAACATAGTTAAGACATTCAGCATATAACAAGAATAGACAACAACTCTAATTTACCAATTGCACTTATAAATTAACCACAAAAACGACAAAAATGAAGACAAGGAATCAATCCAAATTGTGAATCCTAAAATTGTATGTTATTATTTGACCTTTACGCTGACATGATACAAATGCGAACTAAAAGTGGAGACACCTTTTTGTTTTTTTTTCCTTTATTAAAAAAAAAAAGATTAATTATGTCCAGAACTTGAATAAAAACCATTAAAACTTGTATGACCAACGTAGGAAATTCCAACTTGTTTAAAAAGAAAAAAAATAAAAAGGTTCAAGAGAGATAACATGCATGTATAACCGCCACAATTTGCTATCGTCACTGTTATATTAAGCACAAAGCACGGACACATGATGATGCAACGTGATCTCTGAATGTAAAAGCTCAAAGCTGCATTTATAAATATGTAAACGAAAAAAAATTACCACAAGTTTGGTCGATTAAAATGAAGGCAATGACTTATGTTAAATGATCAGAAATTAACTAACAAAAGGAGGACAACCCAATTAAGATATTAACTAAATGATAACTATATAACTAAAGATTATGATTGAGAGACGAAAGAAATAATAAGGTAAATCCAGACAGAAGACCGAAAATCCATCACGTCCTGCAAGAAACCCAAATGGGAGGAGGACGGATCTTCTTGAATTGAAAAGGATGATGGACGGGTGTGATACTGTGGTCTTCTAGATTGTAAATACCAATGTCATCACCCCCATAAGGAAAAGTGTCGCTGAAGATGCAAATCGAATGATCATCGGCAAAATAAATGGAATTAGGTCTCAACTCCGGATGGTCACGAGCTGAGAGGGAAAATGACTCATTGAGACCCACGAACAAGACAGTGTCACCTAAATTTTTAACAACTTCTGCAGTTTTCTTCTCGGGATCTAGCTTGAAAACATCAAACCAGACAGTTCTATAAGGATGATGGACGTCATCAGGGTAATCATCGCAATCTACAAATGACCCATCTTCGCCGATGGAAACAGAATATCTTACGAGCACGAGAATGTCCCCCTCTGGTGACTCCACCAGATGGTCTGAAATGTGGTGAACTGTCCTCCTGACTTCTTCGCAGAAACTCGATTCTTCGATTTTGTCGTAAGAAACATCGACGTCAACACGTTTAGGGAAAAAAAGGGAAGAACATGGAGAGATGTTAAAGTCCCATGCTTTGACTTCTCCATTCTGAGAAGTGAGGCAATAGAAAAGCTTGTCCTTTTTGGAATAGACGATGTCCCAACCCCATATCCTCCCTAAGCTAGTCCAGCAATTGTCACCAATTCTACAGAACGCGAGATCATGGCCAACCAACGTAGAAATCATTACAACGCAGTTCCTGTTTAAATCACCATTCTCAAGGATCGGAGGGGAAGACATAGCAAGCCTTCGAATAATATCCCTGCTCATGCGCTTAGAGGATTTCGGAATTGGGCCATCAATGTAGAACTCCAGGAAGTGCTTTATTGAAGAAGACGAAGAGGAGTCATGAACCACGCCCATCAGCCGAGGCAAGGATACAATAGAAGGCAGCGGTACGATTTTAGGTGAATCTGAGGAGGCAAAAAGATCGGCCAGATAGACCCTGCAGTCACGGCGGTTAACAAAGGCCACCCACCCATTGGACGATCCCGCACAGTGCGCATCGGCGATTTCCTTCGGTAATTCTTTTTCGAAACTGGAAACTCTGTTGTTTCCAAGGCTGAGAAAGGATTTGAAATTCACTTCCTGCTTGTTCCCACCGGCGGCGACCTCCTCCGAAGGAAGCAACAGCAAAGGCAGCGACGAAGAGGACGATGGGGAGGCGGTGGAGCAAGGAAGCGGAAGCGAAGAAGAATAACGGCAAGAGAAACATAAGGGTGATGGAGTTCTGCCTGCCGTCCGCTGAAGCAGCCGTCGTAATCTGTTGCTAGAGGCCATAGCAGCCATGCGCGCAATTATTCTCTTTTGGTAAAACGATATTGCGGCGTTGCGCCGGCGCCGCAAGCCAACTAGTTAATTAGGTTTTTATCACAACCTTGAAAAAAATATATACTTCCAATAAATGCATAATATATATATAAGGTAAATAGGATGTAATCAAGTTCTTCCGTAATAATTTAAATATTATAATAATCAATTATAATTAATGTGGCATCTCGTCGTTCTATAATTGCTGTAAATATTAATTACATTATATTATATTATTTGTGGTCGAGGAACAAGTTATCTGGGAAGTGAAAAAAAGGACCAAGTAAATTACGATGATGCCCACGCCGCTCGATTCCATGACAGTGCGCTGGCAACCATCTCTGGCAGGATCCTTGACTTAATTAACTTGGTCCAAAAGAAGATGTTTTGACTAGGATCACTAAATTCACTTTTTTATTTTTAATTTCCTTAACTGAATAAGCGTAAATATCATTAATTGATGTGTTAAAAATAAAAAATATAACTTTAAAGTTTTAGAATTTTGTGAATAAGATTTCGTTCTTCAGATTATCTCATGAAAATTAAAAATAAATTTTAAATTTTAATTAAATACCTATATTTATATTTTATTTTAAATATAAATTTATAATTTTTATCTATTATAAATATAAATATAAGTATCATTATACTATTAATTTATTATATAATTTTAATTTTTTTTTATTTTTATTAAAATTATATTTAAAATCATGTGATTATATTTTTTATTTTTATATTATTATTTTAAAAAATATTAAATTTAATTTTTGACATACTAAAATTATTATTTAATTATTATATTATTAAATTTATTAAATTATTATTTAAAATATATATTAATTAAATTTAAAATATTTTAATTTTTTTTAAAATTTAATTTTTGATAAATTTATATAATTATACATTTATTCTCTTTATAATTTAATTTTTATTTCAATTATAATTATGTGTCCCAAAATTAATATATAAAATATTATTTATTAATTAATTATTATTATTATTATTATTTATAAAAATTAAAAATTTAATTTTAAATTTAAAATAAAAAATTTGATAAATTGTATTATTATTTATTATTATATATTATGAGTAATGATGCATAAAAAATGTATTGATCTTTGAAACATTGTCCATATCAGAAGCAACTCTAGAACAGGCCCTGTGTGAAGCCAGCAAATAGCTTTTGGCATTGTTTTCATTTGCAACCTTAAGTTCATAGGTCTTGTCCCTCAAGAACGTTAAAACAGAAGCCCCGACTGTTGCAGACTTTGCCATCTAACAGTTTTTCCAGTCCTTACATATCTAATCGACCATTTTGATGTGCCTTCAGAAGTAATCAGAAGAAGCATTTTCTTTTGATTCCAACTAAGTGGCGCACTTCTACTTACATGACTTCCAGTCTCTTTTCTGCATTTCAAAAGTACCTTACTCGCACATGATACATCGATATAAATGGGAAAGTGTAGTGTTGTCCAGCAAAAAGATCATTCAGATGGCAGAAGAACTTGCTCTTATTACAAAATTAGTCGAAACTTTTACAGGGTAACTCCAGATATATTCCAGAGTCTCCCAGAAGAAAAGAAGACGCTGCCTCAATTATAGTTGCCTACGCTATAAAAATAAGGATCCTTCAGGCTTTAAATCATGCAAATGGTACTTTCCAAAAGCTACAAAATTTCTCTACTATTTTGTTATGCTATTATTTCAATAGGTAAACTCATAGAACATCCCGTGGCAGGCAGACAATGGTGTTTCTAACGAGGGATCATAAATGTTCTGATCCCCATACATTTATGCAAGAAAAATTTGTACATTGTTATTCTTCTCAAGAATTCTGCCGGTACACTCATGTTGCAGATGGACTCCCAGGCTTCCAGATATTTGATGCCTCTGGTAAATGCAAAAACAAAATATAAAATGAAAGAATCAAGATATCAAGTGCGAAACATCAAAGAAATAAATCCAAAAATCTGGTTTAGCAGGACAATAAAGCCCAACGCTAGCATGTTAGTTCGATGAGGGCATTTCAATATTGATTGCAGACCAGTCGCTAGATTAACGGGAACAAGCAAGAAAATTTCAACAGAGCCATTGCGTTGAAGTCACTTCTCTATCAGACTCTTGGAAGGTATGAGATTACTTTTAGTGGGCTGCCGAATACAAACAACTAACGTGCAGCATAGTAAACATTGCAATCGTCTTAAATTTTGTGTGATGTATCTTCAAATTTTGATCTTTCCAGATAGTCAGAAAAAGATTTTATGCCATATTCATCAAATATACAAGACTGTTTGTCGACAAAGAATGAACTTGAAGATTAGAGGGAACTAGAAAGCCTAAAACTCAACTTTCCCTGACGAGGAAATCACAACAACATGCATATCAGCATTGTTCGGAGGAAGATGAAGCTGGAGGGGATAAAGCTTCCCATTCAATGAATTTGTAGAACACACAAGAATATGTTCAAGCCCTGTTTCTTCATCCAATCTTTGCCTCAGTTCCTCCACCATAATTCCCTTAAAGTTGAAGGACATCTCTTCATTTATATCAACTTCACCATTTTGATCAGCCACCCTATAAGATATTATCCTGCCTTCGTGTTTTGCCGGTGGACAAACATAAGAGTCATCAGACTGCCCCACGAATCACAAAGAAAATGAAAACCCCTCTTAGATTAGGCTGCATCGGATTAGATAAAAATTATTCGCCTGTTAAAATGAATCTCCTAATGTATGGGGCTATTACACAAACCTCTTGTCTTGAAAATCTAGGGGAATTCAGCGATATTGATGTAGGTGAATCAGGCTGCGATGGTGAGACCTCAACTTGATTAACGGCTTGGTTTAGGTCTCAACTTGATTAACAGCTTGGTTTAGGATCTTTCCTTCTTATCTCCACAACATTCACATCCCACAGAATCCAATCCTGGGTCGCTGTTCTATGAGGGATGTCATGTGTAATGCTGTTCCTCCAACCAATTTGTGGAAAAAAAATTGTTGGCTGCAAACTATGAACTTGTGGAGAAACGAATAATTTTATGGAGAGAGGCTTTATTCTCAATTCTGTATAATCCTTACAAGTAATACAACTTTTAATTTATAAGTAATTCTATTAATAGTTATAAACGACAATTAAAACTCATTATCACCCGTAAGAGTAACTGTTAATTCTTGATATTCTATTAATAGCCATAAACCACAATTAAAACCCATTTACCAGAACTAAAAATTGCACAACAGAAATAAGAGGACAAAGAAAAAGCCATAGAAGCTCAGGCATCATCGGGAGCAAGAACCCCAGGAAGTTGCTTTCCCTCAAGAAGCTCTAGGCTGGCACCACCACCAGTAGAAATATGGCTCATCTTGTCAGCAACACCAACCTTTTCAACTGCAGCGACAGAATCACCCCCTCCAATGATTGTTGTCACACCTTTCCCAGTAATATCTCACTCGAAAGCTCTTGTCTTTTGCCTCCTCGCTCTCTCTAGTGTTTGCAGGGTGGATCGGCGTTGTGCCTGAGAAATGGAGACGAATTGTGGAAAAAAAAATTGTTGGCTGCAAACTATGAACTTGTGGAGAAAAGAATAATTTTATGGAGAGAGACTTTATTCTCAATTCTGTGTAATCCTTACAAGTAATACAACTTTTTATTTATAGGCAATTCTATCAATAGCCATAAACCACAATTAAAACCCATTATCACCCGTAAGAGTAACTGCTGACTCTTAATATTCTATTAATAGCCATAAACTACAATTAAAACCCATTATCACCCGTAAGAGTAACTGCTGAAATAATATACTAATAAAAACGAACATTTAATATTTATTCAATAGGACTTTCCCATAAACTTAAATGCTTCTGCCATCTTTCATGTCGATCAATTTTTTGCAGTTGTTGAGAAGTATCGTCGGTAGTGGTTTCGTGAAGATATCCGCGACTTGGTCCCGACTTGCCGCGTGCACTAATTCCACACTTCCTTCCTTTACTTGATCTCGGATGAAGTGAAAGCGAATGTCAATATGCTTGCTTCTCTCATGATTCACCGGGTTCTTGCTCAACTCAATTGCTGATTTGTTGTCAACTCGTATCACAGTCGCACCGAGTTGTTGTTGCTCCAACTTGCCCAACAAATTTCTGAGCCATATCGCATGACGTACACACAAAGATGCTGCCACATATTCAGCTTCATATGTCGAGAGTGTCACGATCGGTTGCTTCTTTGAAAGCCAGGTAAACGCCGTGTCACCCATAAAAAAACACATAACCCGATGTGCTTTTCCGATCGTCCAAGTCTCCACACCAATCGCTGTCGGAGTACCCGACCAACTTGTAATCTGCCGCATTTGTATAGAATAACCCGAGTGACACTATTCCTTGGATGTACTGTAGGATTCGCTTCAACGCCTTCCAATGTGAATAAACTGGCTCCTCCATAAACCGACTTACAATGCCGACACTTAATGCAAGGTCCGGTCTTGTGCATGTGAGATAGCGAAGGCTTCCCACTAAACTCCGGTATTTGGTTGCGTCGACTCGTTCTCCTCCATCAAACTTAGAGAGTTTTGCACCCGGTTCCATTGGTGTTGAAATCGGATTGCAAGACTCCATCTTGTACTTCTTCAAAATCTCCTTTGTATATGCCTCCTGGGATACAAAGATACCCGTCTTTCCTTGTCTTACCTCCAGACCAAGGAAAAACTTCATCAAGCCCAAATTTGTCATCTCGAATTCCCGTGCCATTGTACTCTTAAACTTTTGTATCATTTCATTATTATTCCCCATAAAAATGAGGTCATCAAAATAAAGAGCAACAAATAACATATTACCTCCACTCTTCTTCACATAAAGGGCATGTTCATAGGGACATTGCTCGAACCCGTTCTCCTTGAAGTATGTGTCGATACGAGTATTCCACACCCGCGGTGCTTGCTTCAACCCGTAAAGTGCCTTCTTCAATTTCAACACCTTCTTTTCTTCTCCGATTTTCATGTACTCGGGTGGTTGTTCGATATAAACTTCTTCTTCAAGCACACCATTCGGGAATGCCGACTTGACATCCATTTGTAATATCGGCCATTTGAATTGAGCCGCTTGTGAAATGAGCAATCTGATTGTCTCCATTCTTGCAACGGGAGCAAACACCTCGTTATAGTCGATTCCCACCTTTTGCTTGTATCCCTTTGCTACAAGTCTCACCTTGTACCGTTCTATCTCCCCTTGAGCATTCATCTTTCTCTTAAACACCCACTTGACACCAATGGGCTGAGTTCCTTTCGGCAATTCTGCTAACTCCCATGTGTTGTTGTGATCTATTGCTTTAATCTCCTCGTCCATGGCAGTTTGCCACTTCTTGTCTTGCACCGCCTGTTCAAAACTTATATTCTCAGAATCCACCAAAAGACATACAAGGTGTACCTCATTTGTCGAATCATACAAGTCTTGTAAACTTCGCATTTTGGGTTGTCGCAGTTCATCTTCATCATCAATAGTTTCAGAATTTTCCGGTATGGTTGTTGATATCGGAGTTGATGATTCTCCAACTTTGATGATATCCTCTGTTGCTCTATTCCAATCCCACTCATTTGCTTCATGAACTCGTACATCACGGCTCACTAGAATCTTCTTGCTTATCGGGTCAAATAGCTTGTATCCTTTTGTTTTCTCATCATACCCAATAAAAATATATCTTTTGCTTTTGTCTTTGAGCTTTGTTCTTCGCTGATTCGGCACGTGTGCGTAGGCCAAACTGCCGAATACTTTGAGATGAGAGACTGTCGGTTTTTGTCCACTCCATGCCTCTTGTGGTGTTTGATCATACAACTTCGCATGTGGACACCGATTTTGAACATAGACGGCGCATTGCACAGCTTCCGCCCAAAATTCCTTTGGCATTTTCTTGCTCTTGAGCATTGACCGAACCATGTCGAGAATGGTCCGGTTCTTCCTCTCGGCCACACCGTTTTGCTGTGGAGAGTACGGTGCGGTTAAAAATCGCCTTATGCCTTACTCCTCACAATACTCCATGAAAACCGTCGAAGTGTACTCGCCACCTCTATCGGATCGTACAGATTTGATGTGTCTACCGATTGCCTTTTCCACCAGCACTTTGAATTTTTTGAACACCTTGAACGCCTCGGATTTTTCTTTCAGAAAATAAACCCAAGTTTTTCGTGAGAAATCATCAATAAAGGAAATGAAATACCTTTTGCCGCTGAAAGATTTGGGGGTGATTGGTCCACATATGTCGGAATGAATCAACTCGAGAGGTTGCTTAGCCCGATATTCTGCCTTCTTTTGAAACGACATTCTCGCATGCTTTTCGAGCACACATTCTTCACAAAATTTTCCCTCGTATTCCATGTCCGGTAGTCCGTGCACCATGTTCTTCTTTGCCAACTTGTTTAGGCCTTCATGAGGTAGGTGACCAAAACGGAGATGCCACAGTGATGCCTTGTCTTCTATGTCGACTTGTAAACATTTTTCTCGTACACTTCTGAAATTCAGTTTGTACATCCGATTTCTCCCCATTTCAACTTGAGCGACTGAACGCCCTTGCTTGTCTTTCAATAGTAATATCCGGTCTTTCATGAAAACCGAATAACCTTTCTCCATGAGTTGCCCCATACTTAAAATGTTGCTCTTGAGGTCTGGTACGTAATACACATCTTGGATTGACCCAACTAAACCATCCTTTTGTAAATAATAAATCATACCTTGGCCTTTGACCTCAACCTTCGAGCCATCTCCAAACGATACAGATACAGCTTCAACCTTTCGCATCTCATTGAAATAATGCTCGTGCCCGCACATATGGTTGCTTGCAGCCGTGTCAAGGTACCACACCGTGTCGTTGTCGGTGTTGACTTTGTTATATGCCATTAAGAGAAAACCTTCTTTCACCTCATCTTCCGTGGCTATGTTGGTTGTCTCTTCCACCTTTTCCTCGACTCGACATTCTTTTGCAAAATGCCCCACCTTTCCACAATTGTAACACTTATCGGAATTGCAATCCTTCGCATAGTGACCATATTTGCCACACTTGTAGCACTCGATGTTGGAATAATTTGACCGACCACCTCTTCCATGACCGCGTCCTCTTCCACGCCAATTCTGTTGGTTTGATTGCCCCTTCTCCTCATGATACCCTTCTTGACCGCGGCTTTTCCCACCGCGACTATTTCCTCAACCACCACGGCCACGCCATTTACCTCGAAAGTTTTGAGAATAGAGTATCTTTTCGTCATTGATCAATGCTTTGGTTTGAAGTGCCTGCTCAAGTGTCTCCTCCTTCTTCTTCTTCTTACGATATTCATGTGCCATAAGGGAACTGGCAAGCTTGTCGACCGTGAACGTTGCTAGATCCTTTGACTCTTCTATGGCACATACCACATTCTTGAAACTGTCGGTTAACGACCTCAGAATCTTCTCCACGACCCGCGCATCGGACAACTTTTCTCTGTCTCGGTTGAGTTGATTCACCACGGTTTGAACACGCGTGATGTAATCGGACACACCTTCTGACTCCTTCATCTTCATGCCTTCCAACTCACTGCGAAGAGTTTGAAGGCGAACTTGTTTAACTCAGTCGGCTCCTTTGTATGCAGTCTCCAAGATGTCCCACGCTTCTTTTGAAGTTTTTGCACTCGCAATCTTCTCAAAGCCCGACTCATCAACAGCTCAGAACAGCATGTACAATGCTGTCTTATCTTTTGATCGCGTTTCTTTCAACGCCTTATTTTGAGCCGCCGTGTATCCTGCGGTAGATTCTGGTTCTTCGAAACCTTCTTGAACCACCTCCCAACAATCCATAGAACCGAGAAGAGCTTTCATTTGGATGCTCCAATTCTCTGCAAACTATGAACTTGTGGAGAAAAGAATAATTTTATGGAGAGAGGCTTTATTCTCAATTCTGTGTAATCCTTACAAGCAATACAACTTTTTATTTATAGGCAATTCTATTAATAGCCATAAACCACAATTAAAACCCATTATCACCCGTAAGAGTAACTGTTGACTCTTGATATTCTATTAATAGCCATAAACCACAATTAAAACCCATTATCACCCGTAAGAGTAACTACTGAAATAATGTACTAATAAAAATGAACATTTAATGTTTATTCAATAGCAAGCCTCCATTTGCACGCAAGTATTGTCCATGGATTTACAAAGGAACTGAGGTAAGGGTAAACAAAGCATGCTTAGCAGAATTTTCTATTATATGAAACTATGTCTTCATTTCTTACTATCTAAATTTCAACTTTTGTTACAAGGAATCATTCACACAAATTGTTTATGAAGTTAAAAATGGTGTATGCACCATGATCATAATGATTGTTGTTCCCACAGCCTTATATAGGTTGTAATTGTTGTCAACTAGGTTTACGTGTGCAAGAAAGTAAACCCATATGGAAGGGCAAAATGGTAAAACCATACGGAAGGGCAAGAACGTAAAATTGCCGCGTAAACCCTATCAGGGTTTCATGGAGTAGAGTATATAATGGTCTTGGAAGACAAAGAACAGGGTGAGTCGGCAATATTGAGCATTCAGCAAAACTTAGACAACCGACCAACTAAAGAGAACACCAAACCCTACACGGAAGAACACCACCGGTAAGGACGAAGAGAGTGAACAGTGCCGTCGAGTGAACAGTAACCGCACAGTGAAGCCGTTGGACGAAGAGAGAGAAAACGCCTGGAAGAGAGAGAAAGGACGTCGTCGGCGAGGAGACAGCAAGGCACACGGCAACCCTACACCATCGGTAGAAAAGAGAGACGATCAAAGTGGCTGGTGAAGGGGGCGACGGCAGAACGATACAGAAGAGAGAGAGAACCATCGGCAAAAACAGAACCGCCGAGAGAGAGAAAGAGTTGACGGGAAGGAGAGAAAAAGAAACCTGACGGCCAGAACAGAGGAGATCCGGCGACGGCGTGAGAGAGATCTGGCTGGGACAGAGGAGATCCGGCGACAGCAGAAGGAGATCCGGCTGGGACAGAGGAGATCCGGCGACAGCAGATCCGGCGACAGCAGGAGGAGATCCGGCTGGGACAGAGGAGATCTGGCGACAGCAGATCCGGCGACAGCAGAAGGAAATCCGGCAGGGACAGAGGAGATCCGGCGACAGCAGAACTGGGATCCGGTCGACGGTGACAAATCCGGCAGACGGTGAGACAAATCCGGCAGGAAGAGAGAGAAGTCCGGCGAGAAGAGAGAGAAATCCGTCGAGAAGAGAGAGAAATCCGACTAGACAGCAAGAGAGAGAAACGGACAGGCGAGCCGTGAGACAGTGAGATTGTGGGGCAAGGAGACGGGTGAGACCGTGAGATGGTAAAAGCAGGAGTTGTGTGATACAACGTAGAGAAGGAATTCGGCGAAGCATTGAACTCAACGTATTTCTAGACTTCTTCAAGAGAGGTTAAAAAGCATTGTGGTGAACTTCTAAGCAGCAGTGGAGCAGCCTTTCAATTCAACAGAGGCAAGACAAGTTAGAAGAAGGGTAGACACAGTAAGTGACACTCTTTGTATTGTACTTGCTTAGTAATTGCAATAGTGAAAGGAGCAGAGAATCAAAGACATCCATTGTAACCTGAATTCTCAAGTATAGTGGATAGTCTCGGTAAGGGAGAGTCCCTACCACCGTGGATGTACGTCACGTTGACGGAACCACGTAAATCTCGTGTGTCCTTAATTTGCTTTACATTCTGTGTTTTGAATTGACTTGTGAATGCAGCTGAAGTATCAGCCAACTCATAACCTAACGAAGACCTAAATAAGAACATCCGTATTGTCTGCTAGGCAAGGTGTCTGAAAGGTGACTTTGGGGACTATTGTGATTAGTAGGTAGCAATAGATCTACCTTAGTCGAGTCTGAGAAAGAGTTTGCTTTTAAGAAGAGATTGAAGTTGTTCACTTACCTGCGAATTGCGAATTGTGGTGATACTGATTCACCCCCCCTCTCAGTATCAGGAGAGTAGTAGATCCTAGGGAGAAGTCGGGAACTTCAATTGGTATCAGAGCACAGGTTCACCAGTTTGAAGCTTAACAGCTTGGTGTACTACTTTGAAGGGATCTAAAAGTTTGACTTGTTCAGCATACTGAGAAATGGAAGCCGGTACCAGCACTAGCACCACTTATAGCAAGAAGGTTCCAATCTTCAACGGAACCAACTATCATATGTGGAGAGCAAGAATGCAAGTGGTATTTGCAACCATGGGCATGAACGTGGTGAAATGCGTACAGGAGGGTTTTGTGGCTCCGGAAGAAGGTAAAGACCTAACCCTAGAGGAGTTAAAGCAATTCGAGATAAATGGGAAGGCCTCAAATGTCATCATTTCAGCATTAACAGATGCTGAGTATGCTAAAGTTATGGACTGCAAATCTGCCAAGGAGATATGAGACAGATTGCAGAAAGTCTATGAAGGTGATGGCAGAATGAAGGAGGCTAAGCTTCAAGTGTTCAAGGAGAGATATGAATCTCTCAGAATGCAGAAAAAATGAGACAGTTCAAGAGTTCTTCACCAGGGTTATTGACGCTGTAAATGACTTGAGAAGTCATGGAAAGAACAAGAAGGACTCATCGATTGTGAAGAAAATTCTGAGAATTTTGCCTGAGAGGTTTGCTTCAAAGGTGGCAGCCATAGAGGAGAGTAGAGATCTCAACTCTATGTCTCTACATGATCTTCAGTGCAATCTCATTGCATATGAGATGAGAATAAAGTCGACTGAGAACTCCTCAACGTCAAGTATATCAAAGGAGGCAGCTTTCAAAGCTATGAAACACTTGAAGATAAAAGAAAAAGAAGAATCATCCAGTGAGGATAATGATGATGATGAGGGAGAAAGTGAAGGTGAAGTATTGGCTTACTTCACAAGGAAACTCAAAAGGGGGTCTAAGAAGGGAAAAGGACAGTTGTCCTTGAGATGTTATCGATGTGGGAAAACTGGACACTTTGCTTCTCGGTGCAAAGTGAAACTTGATGATGACGATGAGGATGGTGACGATGAGCAGAATTCAAGATGGAGAAGATCATCATTCAAATCAAAGAAGTCCAATAAGAAGATTGTCAACCCACAGAGGAAGACGAGAGGCTCATTCAAGAGTTATGTGAGTCAGACAAAAGAAGCTGATGAGGAGGAAGATGAAGACTCATCAGATGAGTATGTCTTTATGGCATCAGCACAAAGTGGTAGCTCAACCTCTGAAGAGGAAGAGGAAGTTGATGAAGAAGAGCCAGATCTTGAAGCTGAGCTGGAAGCAGCTTCAAAGGAGATAATCAGAAGGGGCAGAACCATAAGAAGGTTGGAGGCCCATATAAAACAAGTTGAAGCAAAGTCTGAGGAAGCTGAAAGTCATTGACCTTGATTGTCTTTCCTTGCAGGTAATGAATATATCAATTCTAGGTGAATGAAACTTTCTTGTCATTTCCGATTAAAGAGAATGACAACCTTATGACTTCAATCTCTAAATCCATTGAATTCCATCATTTAAGGAAGAAATTGATGTTGATTGTCTTTATTTGCAAGTATTGATTGGTTTGATTCTAGGAGAATGAAACCATCTCTTCATTTCTTGCTAACAAGATCTATCCTTTGGTTGCAATGACTCATTCACACAAACTAATTATGAAGTTAATAATGATGCATGTACCAAACATTAAATTAATCATGAGAATAATGGTATTGTGACTTCACACTCAAAATTCATGGAATTCCATCAAACAAAAGAGTCATTAATCTTGATTATAATTCCTTGAAGGTATTGGATGATTCAACTCTAGGTGAATGAAACTATCTCCTCATTTCTTCCTAACAAATTATCTCCTTTAGTTGCAATGACCCATTCACTCAAACTGGTTGTGAAGTTAAAATTGGTGCATGCACTAAATAACAAATTAATAATGAGAGCAACATTATGATTTTACACTTTAAATCCATTGAATTCCATCAATCAAAGGATTAATTGATCTTGATTCACTTTCCTTGCATGTATTGAATAGTTCAATTTTAGGAGAATGACAATGTCCTTCATTTCTTGCTAACAAGATTTCTACTTCAGGCAAGGACACATTCACTCAAAGTGATTGTGAAGTTAAAATTGGTGCATGCACCAAACTTTAAATTAATTATGAGAATAATGCCATTATGACTTCACACTTTAAATTCATTCAATTCCATCCAATAAAGGAGTGATTGATCTTGATTATTTTTAGTTGCAAGTATTAAAGGATTCAATTCCTGGAGAATGAAGTTCTCTCTTCTTTTCTTGCTAACAAGATTTCTCCTTTGGTTACAAAAACTCATTCATAAAAATTGATTATGAAGTTAAAAATGGTGCATGCATTAAACATCAAATTAGTCCTAAGAATAATGATTATGACTTCACACTCCAATTTCTTTCAATTCCATAAAATAGAGGAGACTTTGATCATGATTTTCTTTCCTCACAAGTATTGAATAGATCAATTTTAGAACATCACACTCAAAGTTCCTTGAATTCTAATAAACAATGGAGTCATTGATCTTGATGGTCTTTCCTTGCAACTAATGAATAAATCATTCCTAGGAGACTGAAACTATCTCATCATTTGCAATTAACAAGATTTCTTTTTTAGTTGCAAGGACTTATTCACACAAATGTAGTATCAAGTTAAAATTGGTGCGTGCACCATATCTTAAATTGATCACTAGAATAATAACATTATGACTTCACACTTTAAATCCATTTAATTTGATCAAATGAAAGAGTAATTGATCTTGATTGTATTTTTGTGTAGGTATTAAATGCATAAATTCTAGAAGAATGAAACCATCTATTCATTCCTAGCTAACATGATTTGTACTTTTGTTGCAAGGACTCATTCACACAAATTGATTATAAGGTTAAAAATTGTGCATGCTCAAAATATTAAATTAATCATATGAATAACAATGTTATGACTATACACTTTAAATCCATTGAATTCTATCAAATAAAGGAGTAATTAATTTTGACTATCTTTACTTGTTGACATTAAATGGTTTAATTCTAGGAGAATGAAATTGTCTCTTCATTTTCTTACTAATAAAATTTCTCTTATGTTGTAAGTACTCATTCACACAAACTAATTATAAAGTTAAAAATGTTACAATCCCTAAACATTAAATTAATCATAACGATATTGTGATTTCATACTTTGAATCCATTCAATTTCATCAAACAATGGAGTAATTGATCTTGATTGTCTTTCCTTGCAAGTATTGAATGGTTCTCTTATGGGAGAAAGAAATCATCTCTTCATTTCTTGCCAACATGATTTCTCCTTTAGTTGCAAGGACTTATTCATAAAAACTGAATATGAAGTTCAACTTGGTGCATGCACCAAATATCAAATTAATCATGAGAATGACGATATTATGACTTCACACTCTAAATTTTTTCAATTCTATAAAACAAAGGAGACATTGATCTTGATTGTCTTTTGTTGTTCCCACAGCCTTGTATGGGTTGTAATTGTTGTCAACTAGGTTTAAGTGTGCAAGAAAGTAAAGCCACATGGAAAGGCAAGAAGGTAAAAACCACATGGAGGGGCAAGAACATAAAAGCCACATGGAAGGGCAAGACAGTAAATTCGCCGCAAGTAAGCCTTATTAGGGTTTCATGGAGTATATAAAGGCCATTAAAAGACAACAAAAAAGACAAGTCGGCAATTGAGCAAAATGGACAAAAAATCTAGACAACCAGCCGACCAAAGAGAGAAGCTGTTGGAAGAGAGAGAAAAATTATATACGGCAAAATCAGAGACGAATCGGCAATTTGAGTAGAATGGCACATAGCCGGCAATTTGAGTAGAACGGCACATAGTCGGCAATTTGAGCAAAACAGCAGTTGGCGAGGAGAGATCCGGCTGAACGGTGAAGAGATTCGGCTGGATGGCGTGAGACCAGAAAGATCCGACTGGGACAGTGAAGAGATCTAGTGACAGAGTGAGACCAAAAAGATCCAGCTGGGACGGTGAAGAGATCTGGCGACGGAGTGAGACCAGAAAGATCCGGCTGGGATAGTGAAGAGATCCAGTGACGGAGTGAGACCAGAAAGATCTGGCTGGGACGATGAAGAGATCTGGCAGAACAGGGGCTGGATGGCATGAGACCAGAACAGGGTAGAAACCTAATTCGGCCAACCAAGAGAGATCCGGCATAAAGAGATTTGGTCGACTGTGAGAGATCCAGCAAAACAGGGGCTGGACGAAAAAACAGAAACCAACGGTGAGAGAGATCCAGTCAATAGTGAGAGATCCGGCAGAACAGGGGTTGGACGGAAAAACAGAAATGTGAGGCGAGCCGTGAGACAAGGAGACGAGTGAGACCATGAGACGGTGAAAGTAGGAGCTGTGTGAGACAACCTAGAGAAGGAATTCGGCAAAGCATCGAAAAGAATTCAACATATTTCCAGATTTCTTCAAGAAAGGTTAGAGAGCATTACGGTGAACTTCTAAGCAGCAATGGAGTAGCCTTTCAATTCAACAGAGGCAAGACAAGCTAGAAGAAGAGTAGACACAGTAAGTGACACTCTTTGTATTGTACTTGCTTAGTATTTGCAATAGTGAAAGGAGCCAAAGGATTAAGACATCCATTGTAACTGGAATTCTCAAGTATAGTGGATAGTCTCGGTAAGGGAGAGTCCCTACCACCGTGGATGTACATCACGTTGACGGAACCACGTAAATCTCGTGTATCCTCAATTTGCTTTACGTTCTGTGTTTTGGATTAAGTGGTGAACGCAGCTAAAGTATCAGCCAACCCATAACCTAACGAAAGCCTAAAGAAGAACATCCAAATTGTCTATTAGGCAAGGTGTCTGAAAGGTGATTTTGGGGACTATTGTCATTAGTAGGTAGCAATAAATCTACCTTAGTCGAGTCTGAGAAAGAGTTTGCTTTTAAGAAGAGGTTAAAGTTATTCACTTACCTGCGAATTGCAAATTGTGGTGATACTAATTCACCCCCCTCTTAGTATTATAAACTAGTAGATTCTAAGGAGAAGTTGGGAACTTCATCTTTCCATGTAGGTAATGAATGGATTATTTCTAGGAGAATGAAACAGTCTCATCATTTTCTACTAATAAGATTTCTCCTTTAAATGTAAGGACTCATTAACACAATTAGACTATGAAGTTAAAATTGTTACATGTGCCAAACAGTAAATTAATCACTAGAATAATGACAGTATGACTTCACACTTTAAATCCAATGAATTCCATCAAACAAGGGAGCAATTGATCATGATTATCTTTTCATACAGGTATTAAATGGTTCAATTCTAGGAGAATGAGATTGTCTCCTCTTTTCTTGCAACAAAAAATTCTCTTTTAGCTGCAAGTTCTTATTAATGCAAAATGATTATGAAGTTTTAATTGGTGCATGGTCCAAACATTAAATAATGACATTATGACTTCACACACTAAATCCATTGAATTGCATCAAATAGAGGTCTCATTAATCATGATTGTCTTCCTTTGTAGGAATTGAATGGTTCAATTCTAGCAGAATGAAGTATTCTCTTCTTTTTGGGCTAACAAGTTCTCCTTTAGTTGTAAGGGCTCATTCACACACACTGATTATGAAGTTATAATTGGTGCATGCTCCAAACATTAAATTAATCATGAGAAGAATAACATTATGACTTTATAATCTAATTTTTTTGAATTCCATCAAACAAAGGAGATAATGATCTTGATTATCATTCCTTATAGGTATTGAATGTACCCATTCTAGGAAAATGAAATTGTCTTTTCTTTTTATGTTAACAAGATTTCACTGTTATTTGCAAGGACTCATCCACAGAAACTAATTATGATGTTAAATTTGAGTCATGAATTGAACATTAAGTTAATCATGAGAATAATGACATTATGACTTCACACTTCAAATCCATTGAATTCCTTCAAACATAGGAGTAATTGAACTTGATTGTCTTTTCTTGCAAGTATTGAATGGCTCTATTCTAACAAAATGAAACCATCTAATTCACTTCTTGCCAACATGATTTCTCCTTTAGTAGCAAGGACTCATTTACACAAACTGATTTTGAAGTTATGGGTGCATGCACCACATATTAAATTGATAATGAGAATGATGACATTATAACTTCACACTCTAAATTAATTGAATTCTATCAAACAATGAAGTAATTCATCTCTTTCCTTCTAGGTGTTGAATGGTTCCATTCTAGGAAAATGAAACTATCTCTTCATTTTTTGCCACCATCATTTCTCCTTTAGTTGCAAGGACTCATTTTGATATGGGAAATGGATTTAATTGTAACTTTTACTTCAAAGATACAGGAGAAGCTCCACCATCTTAGAGAGATATAGGGCTGGTTGCACTTACCACTCTTAAGGAATCCACTCAATAAATACAAAAATGCTAGGGTTAAGTTAACACTAAATAGAATCCACCATAGAGATATAGAAATCAAAGGAAAACTCTTCAAATTCCATTAGTTTCAAGTTCTCATTTTTTCAAACTAATTATGAAATTAAAAATGATGCTTATGCCAAATATTAAATTAATCATGAGAATAATGACATTAATATTTTACTCTTTAAATTCATTGAATTCTATCAAATAAAAAAGTAATTGATCTTGATTGTCTTTACATATAGGTTTTGCATGGTTGAGTTCTAGAATATCACACTCTAAAATCCATTGAATTCCATCAAATAAAGGAGTAATTGATTTTGATTATCTTTCCTTGTAGGAATTTTGAATGGTTTAATTTTGGTAGAAGGAAACCATCTTATCATTTCTTGCTATCTTGATTTTCTTTTGTTGTACGTATTGAATACTTCAATTCTAAAAGAATGAAACTATCTCTTTATCTCTTGCTAATAAGGTTTCTCCTTTAGTAGTAAGGTCATATTCATACAAAATGATTATGAAGTTCAAAAAAATGCATGTGCCAAACATCAAGTTAATTATGAGAATAATAACATTATTATGTCACACTCTAAATTCATTCAATTCTATCAAATAAAGAAGTCATTTATTTTCATTTTCTATTCTTGCAAGTATTGAATGGTTCAATTTTAGGAGAATGAAACCATCTTTTCATGTCATGTTAATAAGATTTCTCCTTTAGTTGTAAGGACTTATTCACACAAACTAATAATGATGTTAAAAATGGTGTGTACACCAAACATTAAATGTATCATGAGAATAATGACATTATAACTTCACACTCTAAATTTATTAAATTTCATTGAATAAAGGAGTATTTGATCTTGATTGTCTTTACTTGTAGGTATTGAAAGGTTCAATTTTGGGGGAATGAAATCATCTTATTATTTCTTGCAAACAAGATTTCTCCTTTTGTTCAAGGACTCATTCACACAACCAAATTATGAAGTAAAAATTGGTGCATGCACCAAACATCAAATTAATCATGAGAATAATGGCATAATAATATCAGACTTTAAATCCATTGAATTTCATCAATCAAAAGAGTAATTGATCATGATTTTCTTTTTTTGGCAAGTATTGAATGGTTTAATTCTAGGAAATTGAAACCATCTCTTCATTTTTTACTAACAAGATTTCTCCTTTAGTTTCAAGGATTCATTTAGACAAACTAATTCTAGAGTTAAAATTGATCCATGCACCAAAAATCAAATTAGCCACAAGAATAATGACATTATGACTTTACACTTTTAATGCATTATAATCCATCAAACAAAGGAGTAATTGATCTTTGACCATCATTCCTTGTAGATATTAAATGATTTAATTCTGAGACAATGAAATTATCTCTTCATTTTTTTCAAACAAGATTTGTCTTTTAGTTGCAAGGACTTATTCACACAAGCAGATTGTGGTGTTAAAATTAGTGCGTGCACCAAACATCAAATTAATTATGAGAATAATGGCATTAATAATGACAATAACAACATTGACATCATATTTTAAATCCATTGAATACCATTAAATAATGGAGTAATTGATATTGATTTCCATTCCTTGTAGGTATTGAAAGGATTAATTCTAAGAGAATGAAATAGTCCCTTCATTTGTTTCTTACAAGATTTTCCTTTAGTTGTAATAACTCATTCACACTAACAAATTAGATGTTAAATTCAGTGCTTGCCCCAAACGTCAAATTAATTACAAGAATAACATTATTATGACTACACACTTCAAATCCATTGAATTCCATCAAATAAAGGAGTAATTGGTCTTGATTTTCTTTCCTTGCATGTATTGAATGGTTTAATTCTTAGAGAATGAAACCTTCTCATCATTTCTTGCCAACAAGATTTCTCCTTTAGTTACAAGGACTCATTCACACAAACTAATTGTGATGTTAAAATTGGTGCATGCACCAACCATTAAATTAATCTCAAGAATAATGACATTTTAACTTCAAACTTTAATTCCATTGAATTTCTTCAAACAAAGGAATAGTTGATCTTCATTTTCAATCCTTGCAAGTATTAAATGGTTTGATTCTAGGAGAATGAAACCATTTGTTCATTTCTTCCTAACAAGATTTCTCCTTTAGTTGCAAAGATTCATTCATACAAACTAATCACGTAGTTTAAAATGGTACTTGCACCAAATATTAAATTAATCACAAGAATAACAACATTATGACTTCATACTCTCAATCCATTGAATTCCATGAAACAAAGAAGTCATTGATCTCTTGATTATCTTTCTTTGCAAGTATTAAATGGTTCAATTTTAGGAGGATGAAGCTATCTTTTCTTCTCTTACTAACAAGATTTCTCCTTTGGTTGCAATAACTCAATCACAAAAATTGATTATGAAGTTAAAAATGGTGCATGCACTAAACATTGAATTAGTCTTGATAATAACAATTATGACTTCACACTCCAAATTATTTCAATTCCATAAAACAAAGGAGACTTTGATCTTGATATTCTTTCCTCATTGGTACTGAATAGATCAATTTGATTACAACACACTCAATATTTGATGAATTCCAATAACTAAAGAGTCAATGATCTTGATTATATTTCCTTGTAGGTAATGAATAAACCATTCCTGGGATAATGAAACTGTCTCATCGTTAGCAACTAACAAGATTTCTCTTTTAGTTGCAAGGATTAATTCACACAATTGTAGTATAAAGTTAAAATTGGTGTGAGCACCAAATGTTAAATTATTCATAAGAATAATGACATTATAACTTCATACTTTAAATCCATTTAATTTGATCAAATGAAAGAGTAATTGTCCTTAATTGTATTTTTGTATAGGTATTGAATGCTTAAATTCATCTCTAGCTAACATGATTTGTACTTTTATCACAAGGACTTAATCACACAAACTGATTATGAGGTGAAAAATTGTGCATGCTCCAAATATTAAATTAATCATGTGAATAATAATGTTATGACTATACACTTTAAATCCATTATTTCTATCAATTAAAGGAGTAATTGACCTTGATTGTCTTTACTTGCAAGCATTGAATGGTTTAATTCTAGAAGAAAGAAATTGTCTCTTCATTTTTTGCCAACATGATTTCTCCTTTAGTTGCAAAAACTCATTCACGAAAACTAATTATGAAGTTAAAATTGGTGCATGTACCAAATATCAAATTAATCATGAGAATGACACTATTATGACTTCACACTCTAAATTCTTTGAATTGTATAAAACAAAGGAGACATTGATCTTGATTGTCTTTACTTGTAGGTAATGCCTTTTCATTTCTTGCTAACAAGATTTCTCTTTTAGTATCATTGACATTCACATAAATTGATTATGAAGTTAAAATTGGTGCATGCACCAAAAATCAAATTACTCATGAGAATAATGACATTATGACTTCACACTTTAAATCCATTCAATTCCATCCAATAAAGAAGTAATTGATCTTCATTGTCTTTATTTACAGGTATTGCACAGTTCAATAATAGAACAACACATTGTAAATCCATTGAATTGCATCAAATAAAGGAGTAATTGATTTTAATTGTCTTTCCTTGTAGGAATTTAATGGTTAAATTTTGGTAAAAGGAAGTTATCTCATCATTTCTTGCTAACAAGATTTCACCTTTTGTTACAAGGACTCATTCCCATAAAGTGATTATGAAGTTAAGCTTTGTGGTGCATACACCAAATATCAAATTAATCATGAGAATAACAACAATGTTATTTCACACTCTAATCAAATAAAGTTGTAATTGATCTTGATTTTCTTTTGTTGCACATATTGAATGCTTTAATTCTATGAGAATGAAATTGTCTTTTCTTTTCTTACCAACAAGATTTTTCCTTTAATCACAAGGACATATTCAGGAAAAATGATGATGAAGTTAAAAATGATGCTCATGCCAAAAATTAAATTAATCATGAGAATAATGACATTATTATTTCACTCTATGTTTATTAAATTCTATCAAATAAAGAAGTAATTAATCTTGATTATCTTTACTTGTAGGTTTTGCATGGTTCAATTCTAGAATATCACACTCTAAATCCATCAAATTCCATCAAATAAAGGAGTAATTGATTTTGATTGTCTTTCCTTGCAGGAATTGAATGGTTAAATTTTGGTAGAAGAAAACCATCTCATCATTTCTTGCTATCTCGATTTTCTTTTGTTGCACATATTGAATATTAAATTCTAAAAGAATGAAATTTTCTCTTCATCTCTTGCTAACAACATTTCTCCTTTAGTAGAAAGGTTACATTCACAAAAAATGATTATGAAGTTAAAAGTAATGTTTGTGCCAAACATCAAATTAATTACAAGATTAATAACATTATTATGTCACACTTTGAATTCATTCAATTTTATCAAATAATAAAGTCAATTATCTTCATTTTCTATCCTTGCAAGTATTGAATGGTTCAATTCTAAGAGGATCAAGCCATCTCTTCATTTCTTGTTAATAAGATTTCTCCTTTACTTGTAAGGACTCATTCACACAAACTAATTATGATGTTAAAAATGGTGCATGCATTAAACATTAAATTAATCATGAAAATAATGACATTATGACAACACACTTTAAATCCATTGAATTCCACCAAATAAATGAGTAATTGATCTTGATTGTCTTTCCTTATAGGTATAGAATGGTTAAATTCTTGGAGAATGAAATTGTCTCATCATTTCCTTCAAAGAAGATATCTCATTTAGTTACATGGACTCATTCTCACAAAATGTTTATGAAGTTAAAATTTGTGGTGCATGCACCAAAAATCAAATTAATTATAAGAATAATGACATTTTGAGTTCACTCTAAAAATGCATTAAATTGCATCAAATAAAGGAGTAATTGATTTTGATTTTTCATTGCAAGTATTAAATGGTTCAATTCTAGGAGAAGGAAATATGTCTTCATTTTGTACTAACCAGATTTCTCCCTTAATTGTAAGGAATCATTCACATAAACTTATTATCAAGACAAAAATGGTACTTGCACCAAACATTAAATTAATCATAAAAATAATGACATTATGACTACACACTCTAAATTCATTGAATTCCATCAAAAAAATAAAGAAGTAATTGATCTTGATGATCTTTACTTATAGGAATTGAATGGATCAATTATAGAACATTACACTATAAATCCTTTGAATTCCATAAAAGAAAGGAGTCATTGATTTTGATTGTCTTTCCTTGTAGGTATTGAATGATTCAATTCTAGGAGAATGAAACCATTTCTTCATTTCTTGATAACATGATCTCTCCTTTTGTTCTAAGGACTCATTTACACTAACTGATTATTAAGTTAAACTTGGGGCAAAGCACCTAACATTAAATTAGTCATAAAAGAAGTGATGTTATGTCTTCACACTCTAAATCCATTGAATTCCATCTAAAAAAAGTAATCGATCTTGGTTGTCTTTACATGTAGGTATTGAAAGGTTCACTTTTAAGAGAATGAACTTATCTCTTCATTTCTTGCTAACAATATTTCTCCTTTAGTTGCAAGAACTCATTCATAGAAACTATTTATGAAGTTAAAAATGAAGCATGCACCAAACATTAAATTAACATAAGAAAAATGACTTTATGACTACACACTCTAAATCCATTTAATTCCATCAAATAAAGGTGTAATTGATTTTTATTATCTTTACTTGTAAGTATTGAATGGTTCAATTTTAAAACATCACACCTTAAATCCATTGAATTCCAACAAATGAAGGAGTTATCAATCTTAATTGTCTTTCCTTGTAGGTATAAAATGGTTAAATTCTAGGAGAATAAAGCTCTCTCATCATTTCTTGCCAACAAGATTTCTCCTTTAGTTACAAGGACTCATTCTCAATATAATGTAACAAGCAAGTGGCAAACTTAATTAAAGACAAGTAAAGTTAACTAAATAAAAAAATATAAGGGGAAAGAAAGCAAAGGTTACAAATCAAATATAAAAGAAAAAAAAACTTATAAAAATAAGTGTTTTATTACTAAGGTGTTACAAGCTTATAAGGAGATGGAATAAGAAAGAAAGAAAGAATCAAAAGGGAAGATGGAGGATGGAGGAAAGAGGATGCTCTCTCCTTTGGGATTTCTAGTCCTATTTAAAAGGGGTTTAACCCTATGTAAGATTCCTTTAAAGTCATTTTAATGCCTCTTGTTGTTTTCCATAAAGTGACCTTACATAAAGTGTCCTAAAGGCACTTTCCTCTTTTGTTTGTTTGCATAAAGTAGCTTTATTAAAGATGACAAATGGTGACTAAGCCACTTTCCTTTTTTGTTGGTTTATATAAAGTAGCTTTATAAAAGTTGAAGAAAACAACTATCATTTTTAGTTGGTTTGCATAAAGTAGCTTTATAAAAGCTAAAAAAAGAAACTTAGTATTTAAAGCTCATAGGGATCTTAGGAATCCAATAAAATATATTCTTCTACCTCCCTTGCTTGACTAGTATCATCCTACATCAATTATTGGGAGGAAGATGCTTTAGAGCCATTACTTGAGGTTGTAGCAAAGTGGTCATCATCACCATTAGCTTCCCCTTTGATATAGATTCCATGAGTGCTTTAAGCAACTATTTTGGACTCTCAAGTATACAATTGCTTGCTCTTCTGGTTTAACCACATCACTCTTCATCATGAATTGTTCAAACTCCACAGTACATTCCTCCATACTCATTTTTGGTTATTGCTCAAGAGAATGAATTTTCATGAACATCTCCATTTGATAATCCTCAGGTAGAAATGTTCCTTTCAACTCCTTTATTTTCTCCCATGTTGTAATTTTTCTTCTTCCCTTTTGATCTCTTTGTTTCTTCAAATTCTCCCACCATAAGGAGGCATACTTCTTCAATTTCAAGGTCACAAATTTTACCTTTTTATCCTCAAGAAATTCAATACGCTCAAAAAATATTTTTAACAGTATTCAGCCAATCAAGAAACTCATTAGGTTGTATTTTTCCTTCAAACTTGGGAATTTCAATCTTCATGTCAATGTCTCTGATGTTGGAATGATTCCTTCTTATAGAAGAGCGACAAGAAGATGAGCTATTATTTGATTTTTTGATAATAGTTATAAAATGGGTGCTTATGTGTAGCATCAAAAGAATCATCATCATGATCATATGTTCCTTCATAATGATTCAAGCACTGTTGGAGTTCATGAAGTTGTCTCCTTAATTCATCCATCTCAAAATTGCTATTATCTTTATATTGAGTTGCAATACGTTATCCACGATGAGCCATGAAAACCAAGGCTCTAATACCAAACTTGATATGGGAAAAAGACTCAACTCTAACTTTCACTCTATGGATATAGGAGAAACTCCACCATCATAGAGAGATATAGGGTTGGTTACACTCACCACTCTTAAGGAATCCTCTTAAGAGATACAAAAATGCTAGGGTTAAGTCACCACTCAATGGAATCCACCATCTAGATATGGAACTTAGAAGAAAAATCTTCAAATTCTTCAAGATAAAAGTTTAAATAATCCCAAAATTCTCCTCCATAAATACAAGAGAAAATTATTAAGTAAAATGCTTTGGAACATCCCTTTAAGCATAGGAAAATATGGCAATAACTTAGTATTTTCATGCTAACCATCCACTTAACTAGCCATTAAATGCTAATCCTACAATCATGGTGGCTAATAAAGGAAAACTTAACTCTTGATGTTCTTGATTCATGCAAAACTAGACATTAAAAGCTTTCAAATGACTACTCATGAACTATCATTAGGCTTGGACTAAAGGTCCATTAGTTGTAACAAGTTTGGCATGCATTCCATTCTCCTTATAGCAAAATGAGCATTTTTTGTACTAAGGCCAAGTCTTTAATTAATTCTTGGTTTTTCTCATGAAATGCTTTTGCATCATAAATGCTTATAAGTAATCTCATCTTGAAAGGAAAAAATAAAATTTTTTGTTCTCTTAATATTTTTTTGAAGTAAATCTATCTTTCTACACTGAGGGACAAACATAAATTCAAAGCTAATAATCTTTTCATTAATTTTGGCTTAAATACCCTTATCCTTAATTTCTTCAATAGGGTAGAGCATCATATGCAAAAGAAAGAATTCCCAAAATAACATGCTAAGATAAATTCTTAACCAGTACAAAAGGAATTTGAAGATGGATTCCATCATTACTTTGTAATGATTACATTGACCATCATAACTTTCTTCATTATTAGAGTTAGAAGTGGAAGAATAAAGATCTTCTTCAATAACTTCTATTTCAAAATCTGATTCTTAAGAATCACTCTTTGACAAGAAAATATGCATAATGATTAATTAAGATCTTCACTTATAACTAACTCTTGAAGCTTTTACTTCATTTTGCACATATTAGAATAGTGCTTCATCTATCAACACTTATAAAAAATAATAGTCTTTTTAGATTGAGGCTTTTTTCTATTTTTTTCTTTTATTTTTAGTTTTGTAGACTTTATGTGGACCTTTTTTGTTTACTATATTACTTTTTCCAATTATTATATGAGTGATAACACTTATTCTTTTGTTTTTTAAAATATCAAATGGGTGGATAATCCATCTTCTTACAATAGCTTCTTAAGGCTCTTTCGCCTTGAGCTTTGTTCATTCTACAATTGCCTTTGTAATTTCATTTTATTACAGAGTTTAACTCCTTCAACTACTACTTCATCATCTAATTCTCCTTAAGTATATTGATTATAATCAATAATTCTAGTATGGTTAACTCCTTTGGCAATTGGGGTAGGTAATGCTAATAGAAATTTTTCTTTTCAAAAAATATTTCAGCAATCTTCTCTAGTAAAAATTTTAGAGAAGGACACATTTTATACTACCTAAAGTGCAACAAATCAAGGCATCTCAAATTAGTGAGTTGTTTTTAAGTCTTATAGACTAATAGATTGGCATTATCAATAAAATAATTGATAATAGTATAAATAAGTGTATTAACACTGTCAAAAGCAAATAAAAATCCTGCCATCCTTTAAGTTGTTTGATAAATCTACTTGTAATTATTTTTGCAATCTCAAAGTCATTATTACCCTTTGTTTTAATAGCAATTGCAAGCATCATCATATAATGTAATAGCAAAAGAATTTGATGCTTTATTTGACCAATAGGTGTTGGTCTTAGATAATATAGTTTTGTTTGAGCCTTATTACAAGTCATTTTATTATCATCAAAAGGTTCCTTTGCATAAGAAGGAGAAGGTTTACCTTTAATGGTTGCTGATCTAATAAGAACATAGTTTATAACTTACCTATTGTCTCATTTTTAGTTGTAATTTGTTCCATTTTTTCTAACACAACTTCTTTGGCATTTTGAGCCTAAATTTTGAAGTCTTTTAAAGATTTCATTTATCAATTATGATTTATCAAAACCTTTATTTGTCATTTTGTAGTTTATTTTCTTGAGATGACAGAGATTTAAATAAAACCCTTTTTTCTATTTTAGTTTAACTAAAGGTTTCAGATTAACATTCCTATTTTGAGTTGTTTCTTAACCTTTTGCTCAATACAAGTAAGTTGAGTTCTAAAAAATTGAAGATACAAATTACTATAATTACCTTACTTTATAATAGCACTAAGCAGTTGCTTTAACCTTATAACATGAAGAAATAGTCTCATTATCATCAATTTTAACAAAGATTTAAAGATGGAGGGTGAATACTATTTAACCCTCTAACCTTTTATTGCTAAATATTTCTTATAAGCTTTTTCTAAAGCTAATCACTCATTAGAATTTGAAAAATCAAGAAAATTTTTCTTTTAAGTTTATAAACCATTGTCATATAAGTAAAAATATCAATAACACTTATATTGGCAATATATTTTTTATGACTTCATGACCATTGCTCTTACTGATCTAGAGTTAAGATCATAAAAAACCATTTTCTTTTTAGGCCATTTTAGGAGAGTAAAATAACTCTTTAGCTTGTTCTTTAACCTCATTATAGGTTTTATGAACATCCATACTTTGGTTTTCATCATGATAACCCAATAAAAGTTGGTTTCATCAAAAGAAACCTCCTGCAACCTAAGAAATAGCTAGAGTATGGAAATTGTGCCAAAATTGAATTTAACTAGACTTTTCTAATAATTAGGCATATGGATAACTAAGTGAGAAACCAATCAAATTACATCATCTAAACTATCAAACATGCATAGGATATTAAGTATAAGGCAAAATATTATGCAAAACTTGGTTGTTATCACTTGTTCTTTAACCTCATTATAGGTCTTAAGAACTTACATACTTTGGTCTTCATCATATATTAGATAAAGAGGGAGACCTAGGTCTCAAGGTATGACCTAGTGGTTCATTAATCACAAAGATAGAAGTAAAAGTAAAGGGAGGAAAGTCAACTTTATATTGTGGTTGACTAATTTGTTCCTTAGCCCTTCTCATTCCATCTAACTTTGTTGGTGGAATAGAAGAAGTAGAGTAGCTTTAATACCAGTTGTCACATGGCTAAATTTCTCAACCAAAATTTTGATCAAGTGATGGCACCAAGATGCCCTCTTGCTTTCAGCCTAACCACCACAGAAGAAAGCAATCAACTTTTCACACACAATTGTATTTAAGGAAAGTAGATAGGTACATTGCACTTACAAAAACCTTCCCAACCTTTTGTTACTTTTCTCCCAAAAATATACAAAGGAAAATAATGCCAAGCACTACACTCTTACCTCTCACCCAAATGTTTCACCCAATTGAATCACTTAAGTGTTGTGTATAAGTGTTATGTGTGGCTCTTGGCTGCCACATTATATATATTTATAGTGGTGGTAATTGACAACCCCAACTACCTAGGGACATGCATGACTTGACTGCTAAGCCAATTATGCTTAATAGGTTCCCCCTTTTTTTTTTGAACAACTCCCTACCTCTTAGCAACCTCTTGCTACACCATTCAAGGAGATAGTGACAACTCATGTCTTACTTGGTCAACTTATCTCCTTGGAAGCCTATGTTCCCCTACAACTTATGCTAAGGATCATTGCCGCATGTTGTCACACCAACCAACTCCCTAAATGCCTTCCCTACTTGAGGCCAACACCATTATTTGCTGTCCATGTCCTTGCCAATGCTTGCACGTAGCCTCTCCTAACTTTGCTACCATATGCATTGTCTCACACATCCACCTTGTTTTCTTTGATATGACCCTTGCATGCAAAAGCTACAGACAACATTGGTGCAATTGATACAATGTGCTACCAATGCTTGCATTTTCCCACCAAGGAACTATGATGTTCATAACCTTATAATAAATTCTATAAATAAGAATCAACTTTTCAAATGTAGGCATCATATCAAATCCTTATGTTTTAATATTCAAGCATAAAGCATGCATTAAATTAGGATTTGATAATGATAATGTAAAATTAGCAAAACAAGATAACCACATAGGTCTGTCACTTAAACTTGATTTGATTAGAATGGTTAGATTCTAGAAGAATGAAAATGTCTCATCATTTCTTGCTAACTAGATTTTCCATAGTTGCAAGGACTCATTCTTGCAAACTAATTGTGAAGTTAAAATTTATCGGTACATGCACACAAACATCAAATGAATCATAAGAAAATGACATTATGACCTCACAACCAAATCCAATAAATGTCATCAAATAAAGGCAGTAATTGTCATGACTTTTTTTCTGCTTAGCTATTGAATGGTTCAATTTTTAGGAGAATGAAACCATTTTGTTCATTTTCTTGCTAACAAGGACTTTCCATTTAGTTGTAACGGTCTCATTCACACAAATTGATTTGAAGCAATGCACTATGGCATCCCCAAACATTAAATTAATTCATGAGAATAATGGCATTATGACTACACATACTCTAAAATCCATTCGAATTGTGTCAAATAAAGGATAATTCATCTCAATTTTGTCTTTACTTGTAGGGATTTGAATTTCAATTATAAAAACATCTCACTCTAAATCCATTTGAATTCTAGCAAATAAAGGAGTTATCGATATTAAATTTTCTTTCCTTATAGGTATAGAACTATTTAAATTTCTTAGGAAAATGAAATTGTCTCATCATTTCTTCCAAAAACATGATTTTGATTTCTCCTTTAGTCACAATAGGAGTCATTCTCACAAACTAATTATAAAGTTAAAATTTGTGGTGCATGCACAAACATCAAATAAAATCATGAGAAATAATGACATTATGACCTTATGCTTAAAATCCATTGAATGTTCATTATTCAAATAAAGGGTAATTGATTAGGATTTTCTTTCATTGTAGGGTATTGAATGGTTCATTTTTAGGAGAATGAAACCATATTTCATTTTCTTGCTAACAATATTTCCCTTTTAGTTGCAAAAAGTCTATTCACACAAACTAATTGTGAAGTTAAATTGGTGCATGTGCACAAACATTTAAATTATCACAAAAATACAACATTATGATTACATACTCTAAGTCCATTGAATTCATCAAAAATAATGAATAATTCATCTCAATTGTCTTTATTGTAGGAATTGAATGGATCAATTATTGAACATCATACTCTAAATCCATTGAATTCTATTGAATAAAGGAGTCATTGATCTTGATTGTCATTCCTTGCAAGTATTGTGATGTTGGAGCATCTCTTGAGAACAACCAGAATTAATCAAAGACCTAGTCAAGCACAAAAAAATGCTTATGCTATCAAAAGAACCGGAATTGCATACAAAAACTTGTTTCAAACTACTAGACCTTTACCCAAGGCCCAATGACAGTCATGAGAAGCCATTTAAAAGCTCTAAAAGATGCTAGATTTAGATTTTCATGAATTTAAACATCAAGAGTCAAGTTCCTTACTAGCTACCAGGATAGTCAAAAGTCAGGATATTGAAGCATTTTCCTATGCTTGGAAGGATGTTCCAAATCCTTTTATTTATAGTTTTCTCTAGTATTTGAAAATGCAAATTTTGGTGAATAATTAAACTCTAACCTAGGAATTTGAAGAGATTTCTTCTATTTTTTGCATCTTTACGGTGGATTCCATTAGGTGGTGAAGTAACCTAGCATTTCTGTATCCCCTTATGTGGGTCCTTTAAGATTTGGAGGTGAGCATTATTAGCTTATATCTCTAAGGTGGTTGAGTTTCCCTTATATCCTTAGAGTGAAAGCTTACTGTTGGATCATTTTCCAATATCAAGTATATGGTATTAAAGCATAACCCATAGGACCCATGTTTCATGGCTTGTTATGTGGATAGTGTATTGTAACTCCAAAAAGGGGAGAGTTATGATTTTGAGATGGCGATGAATTGAGGACCTATCGACAACTTCCATGAACTTTAGCAGCACTTTGAATCAATATGAAGGAACACGAGCCGATCTATGATCATGATTCTTCTAATGCTGCACATGGAAAGCCTATTTTTTGTATGATTTATCGAGAATCAAGTAATGGCTCCTCTTCTCATTGCTCTCTTATGGAGAAGGAATCATTCTAACTCTAGAGGATTTGACATGAAGATTGTAAAATTCCTAAGTTTGAGGGAAAAATGAGAAATTGCAACATGATGCGTTCCTTGATTGGCTAGCATACTATTAAACATATTTTTTAATACATAAGGGTTTCCTTGAGGACAGGCAAGGTCAATTGGTGGATCTGAACTCAAGAAGTATGCTTTTCATGGTGGAGAACTTGAGGAAATATAGAGATCAAGAGGGAAGAAGAAAAAATTAGAAACATGGGAGAAAATGAAGGAGTTGAAAGGAAGATTTCTACTTGAGGATTATCGAATAGAGATTGTACATGAAAATTCACTCTCTTGAGCAGCAACCAAAAATGAGTGAGAGGAATATACTGTGGAGTTTGAATAACTCATGATGAATGGGTGATTTGGTTAACTGGAAGAGCAAACTATTACCCAATACTTAAGAGCCTAAAAAGGGAGATTGGTAATAGTTGTTTGATTGCAACCATATTGGTCTTTCAATGATGTAAGAAATTGATTGCTTTGATTATTAAAAAGCAAAGGAAGGAGGTTCAAAAGGCTACTTTAAGATCAACCACTAGAACTTTTCTTCAAACCAAGGAAGTGGTTTCAAGTTCAAGCCAACACTCTTGAACAAAGTCTTCTGGTTGACAAAAGTGCTTCCAAATAGGCGTGTCGAAAAAGCTAGTTCTTCTAATTAAGAGCTCAAAAAGATGCTTTAATGCCAAGGCTATGGGCATGATTGCTTTTGAATGCCCAAATCACTAGAGTTGGTGACCTTAGTGGAGGAAGATGTTGAAGAGAATGGAAGAAAGTTAGGGAGACCCTATTTATGATGAAGTTATCTACGTTGATGAGGGTGAAAGGCTTGTGATTAAGAGAAATGTTTGAACATACTTCTAAGCAAGATGGAAAATGAGTGGCTGCAGGAAAGCATCATTCATACTAGGTGTACTTCTCTTGGAAAATTATGTTGACCTTATTATTGATTAGTGGAAGCACTCTCTAATATCGATGGGCGGGCGGGCTAGCAACAAAGATAGTGGAAAAAGCTTTAAGGCCTGAAAAACTTAAAGAGCATCCTTGTCCTTACAAATTGCAATGGATTTATAAAGGAATTGAGATAAGGGCAAACAAAACATGCTTAGTAGAATTTCTATTGGATGAAGATATCTCTTCATTTCTTTCTATCTAGATTTCTTGCTTAGCAGAATTTTCTATTGGATGTAACATGCTTAATATTCTCACAAACTAATTATGAAGTTAAAATTGGTGTAAGCACTAAACATTAAATTAGCAACAAGAATAATGAGATTATGACTTCAAACTCTTAATCCATTAAATCCCATCAAATAAGGAATAATTAATCTTGATGGACTTGCAGGTATCAAATGGTTCAATTTTAGGAGAATGAAACCATTTGTTCATTTCTTACTAACAAGTTTTTGCCTTTAGTTTCACGAACTCATTCATACAAACTAATTATGAAGTTAACAAAGGCACATGCTCTAAAAATTAAATTTAATCACAAGAAAATGACATTATGACTACTTACTTTAAAACCATTCAATTTCATAATATAAAAAAGTAATTGACCTTGATTGTCTTTACTTATAGAAATTGAATGGTTCAATTCTAGAACATCGCACTTTAAATCCATTGAATTCTATTAAATAAAGGAGATATTGACCTTAATTGTCTTTACTTGCAGGTAATGAATACATCAATTCTAGGTGAATGAAACTTTCTTGTCATTTGACAACCTTATGACTTCACTCTTTGAATCTATTGAATTTCGTCATTTAAAGAAGAAATTGATGTTGATTATCTTTACTTATAGGTATTGATTGGTTTGATTCTAAGAGAATGAAATCATCTTTTCATTTCTTGCTAACAAGATTTGTCCATTGGTTGCAAGGACTCATTCACAAAAATTGATTATGAAGTTAATAATGGTGCATGCACTAAACATCAAATTAATCATGAGAATTATGACATTGTGACTTCACACTCAAAATTTGTGGAATTCCATCAAATAAAAGAGTCATTAATCTTGATTATCATTCCTTAAAGGTATTGAATGGTTCAATTCTAGGAGAATGACATTGTCCCTTCATTTCTTACTAACAAGATTCTCCTTTGTTGCAAAGACATATTCACTCAAAGTGATTGTGAAGTTAAAAATTGGTGCATACACCAAAACTTCAAATCATTCATGAGACTTCACACTCTAAATTCATTCAATTCCATCAAATAAAGGAGTAATTTTGATCTTAATTATCTTTACTTGTAGGTATTGAAAGGTTTAATTCTAGGAGAATGAAGCTCTCTTTTTTTTCTTACTAACAAGAACTCATTCACAAAAATTGATTATGAAGGTAAAATGGTTGCATGCACTAAGCATTAAATTGGTGATGAGAATAATGATTATGGACTTCACACTTCAAATCTTTCAATTCCATAAAATAAAGAGACTTTGATCTTGATTGTCTTTCCTCACAAGTATTAAATAGATCAATTATAGAACATCACACTCAAAGTTTTGTTGAATTCCAATAAACAAAGAGTCATGATCTTGATTCTCTTTAGCAGGTAATGAATAAATCATTCCTAAGATAATGAAATTGTCTCATTGTTTGCAATCTACAAGATTTCTCTTTTAATTGCAAGGACTGATTCACATAAGTGTAGCATAAAGTTAAAATTCATGCAAGCACCAAATGTTAAATTAATCACAGAATAATGACATATATGACTTCATACTCTAAATCCATTTAATTTGATCAAATGAAAGAGTAATTGATCTTGATTGTATTTTTGTGTTGTATTGAAAGCTTAAATTTTAGATGAATGAAACCATCTACTCATTTCTTGCTAACATGATTTGTACTTTTGTTGCAAGGACTCATTCACACAAACTAATTATGTGGTTAAAAAATTATACATGCTCCAAAATATTAAATTAATCATGAAAATAACAATGTTATGACTATACACTTTTGAATCCATTAAATTTTGTCAAATAAAGGAGTAATTGATTTTGATTGTCTTTACTTATAGGCATTAAAAGGTTTAATTCTAGAGAATGAAATTGTCTCTTTGTTTCATGCTAACAAGATTTCTCCTTTATTTGTAAGTACTCATTCACACAAATTGATTATAAAGTTGAAAATGCTACAAGCACGTAACATTAAATAAATCATAAGATAACAATATTGTGACTTTACACTCTGAATCCATTCAATTTCATCAACAAAGGAGTAATTGATCTTGATTGTCTTTCCTTACAAGTATTGAATGGTTTGTTTTGGGAGAAAGAAACCATCTCTTCATTTCTTGCTAACATGATTTCTCCTTTAGTTGCAAGGACTCATTCATAAAAACTGATTATGAAGTTAAAATTGGTGCATGTACCAAATATCAAATTAATCATGACAATGATGACATTATGACTTCACACTCTAAATTCTTTGAATTCCATAAAACAAAGGAGTCATTGATCTTGATTATCTTTCCATGTAGGCAATGAATGGATTATTTTTAGGACAATGAAATAGTCTCATCATTTTCTACTAACAAGATTTCTCCTTTAAATGTAAGGATTCATTCACACAAATTGATTATGAAGTTAAAATTTGTACATGTGCCAAATAATAAATTAATCACTAGAATAATGACAATAAGACTTCACACTTTTATTCCAATGAATTTCATCAAACAAGGGAGCAATTGATCTTGATTGTCTTTCTATGCAAGTATTAAATGGTTTAATTCTAGGAGAATTAGACATTCTCCTCTTTTCTCACACAAACTAATTATGAAGTTATAATTGGTGCATGGTCCAAACATAAATTAATCATGAGAATATTGACATTATGACTTTACACACTAAATCCATTCCATCAAATAGAGGTCTCATTGATCATGATTGTCTTCCCTTGTAGAAATTGAATGTTTCAATTCTAGGAGAATTAAGTTGTCTCTTCTTTTTGAGCTAACAAATTCTCCTTTAGTTGCAAGGGCTCATTCACACACATTAATTATGAAGTTATAATTGGTGTATGCTCCAAATATGAAATTAATCATAAGAAGAACAACATTATGACTTCACACTCCAAATTTATTGAATTCTGTCAAAAAAAGGAATCAATGATCTTAATTATCATTCCTTGTAGGCATTAAATGGACCCATTCTAGGAGGATGAAATCATCTTCTCTTTTCATGTTAATGAGATTTCATTATTATTTGCAAGGACTCATCCACGCAAACTGATTATAATGTTAAAATTGAGTATGAATCAAACATTAAATTGATCATGAGAATAACAACATTATGAATTCACACTCAAAATCCATTAAATTCCTTCAAACACAGGAGTAATTGATCTTGATTGTCTTTTCTTATAGGTATTGAATGGTTTTGTTCTAACAAAATGAAACCATCTAATTTACTTCTTGCCAATATGATTTCTCCTGTAGTATCAAGGACTCATTTACACAAACTAATTTTGAAGTTATAATAGGTGCATGCACCAAACATTTATTTAACAACAAGAATGATGACATTATAACTTCACACTCTGAATCAATTGAATTCCATCAAACAATGGAGCAATTCATCTCTTTCCTTGTAGGTATTGAATGGTTAAGTTCTAGGAGAATGAAACTATCTCTTCATTTCTTGCCACATCATTCCTCCTTTAATAACAAGGACTCATTTTGATATAGGAAATGGATTTGATTGTAACTTACACTTCAAAGATATAGGAGAAACTCCACCACTTTAGAGAGATATAGAGCTGGTTACACTTGCCACTCTTAAGGAATCTACTCAAGAGATACAAAAATGCTAAGTTAATCACCACTCAATGGAATCCATTATAGAGATATATAAATCAGAAGAAAACTCTTCAAATGCAATTAGTTTCAAATTCTCATTTATTCAAACTAATTATGATGTTAAAAATGGTGCTTTCACCAAACATTAAATTAATCATAAGAATAATGACATTATAACTTCACACTTTAAATCCTTTAAATTCCATCAAATAAGTCTTTAAGTGGAATGAGTGGTGCAATTCTATGAGAATGAAGCTATCACTTCTTTTCTTCCAATTAAGATTTCACATTTAGTTATAAGGACTCAATCATATAAACTAATTATGAAATTAAAAATGGTGCAAGCACCAAACATTGAATTAATTGCAAGAATAATGACATGATGACTTCGCACTTTGAATCCATTGAATTTAATGAAACAAAATAGTAATTGATCTTGATTATATTTCCTTGCAAGTATTAAATTTTCTAGTCCTACAAAAAAGAAATAGTCTTTTCATTTCTTACTAATAATATTTCTCCTTTAGTTGCAGGGATTCATTCACAAAATTGATTATAAAGTTATAATTGGAGCATGAGCCAACAATTAAATTAATCATGAGTATAATGACATTATGACTTAACACTTTAAATTCATTGAATACCATCAAATAAAAGGAGTAATTGATCTTGATTGTCTTTACTTACTGATATTAAATAGTTTAATTCTAGGAGAATGAAACTGTTTGTTCATTTCTTGCTAACAAAATTTCACCTTTAGTTGTAAGGTCTCATTTATATGAGTAGATTATGAAGTTATAATTGGTGCATGCACCCAACATTAAATTATTCACTAGAATAACAACATCATGACTTCACATTCTAAATCCATTAAATTTCATCAAATAATGGACTACTTGATTTTGATTGACTTTCCTTGCTGGTGTTGAATTGTCCAATTCCAAGAGGATCAAACTGTCACTTCATATCTTGCTAGCAAGATTTTTCCTTTAGTTTCAGTACTCATTCATACAAACTACTTATGCAATTAAAATTGGAGCATGCTTTCTTTCTTATTAGAATAATGCCCTATTTTTCCACAATTTTAGCACACAATTGTCTTTCTAGACTTAGTGTTTTTTCTCTTGTCTTTTATTTTTGGGTTCCCAGTCCCTATGGGGGCCTTTTCTTTTTCATTATATTGCCTTCTTTTAGTATTATAGGAGTAATAACTCCTACTCTTTTTTTTTTCAAGGATATTGAATAGGTGGATAGCCCATCTACTCATAAAATCTTCCTAAAGCCTTTTTGCCTTGAGCTTTTTCTTTTTGCAATTATGTATGTAGTTTTGTTTCATTACAAAGTTTAACTCCTTTAACTATTACTTTGGTAGCTAAGTCTCCATAAGTGATTATAATCAATAGTTTTGGCAAGGTTAGAATTTAATCAAGTCTTAACTCTTTTAACGAATATGGTATGTAGCCTTAAAAGAAATTATTCTTTCTAGAAAATATTCTACCTATCTTCCTTAGTATAAACTTTAAAGAAGAACACATCTTTATACCACCTAAAGTGCGATAAGTCAGGGCATCTTAAATTAATGAGTTACTCATCAATCTTATTTATTGACAATATGGCATAACCAATAAAATGATTGGTAATAATATAAATTAAGTGTATTAACACTATCAAAGTGTAATACTCTAGATTCAATCTAAATTACAGAAAATATTTGTTGTTTTGCCTCTTTAGACAAATAAAAATCCCACTAGCCTTTTAGCTATAAGGTATATCTATTTGTAATTATTTTCGTAATCTTATGGCCATAATTTCTCTTTATTTTAGTAGTAATTACAAACATCATCATATAATGTAAATATCAAAAGAATTTGTTGTTCTATTTGACCATTTGAATTCCATTCGACTATACAATTGCCATCATAATTAACATTGTTAACTTTTTCTTTTAGTAAAAGATCAATAGATGTTGGTTTGAGATAATACAATTTTGTTTAGTCCTTATTAAAGGTCATTTTCTTAACATCAAAATGTTCTTTCATATAAGAAGGAGAAGGTTTATCCTTTAATGGTTGTTATTCTGATAAGAATGTATTTTGAAACTTATCTATATAATCTTCTATCTCACTTTTAGTTGTAATCCATTCCTCTTTTTGTAACACAACAACTTGTTTGGCTTTTAAGCCTAAAATAGTGCCTTACTAGAATAGTGCTCTGATACCATTCACACTCAACAAGCAACAAATTTGACCAAATAAAATGAAATTAAGGAAAGAAAGAAAACTTACAAATTAAATATTAATGAAGCTAAAAAGGAAAAGAAAGAAAACTTACAGAAATAAGATCTTTATTTCACAAGGCATTCCAAGCTTACAAAGAGAAGGAAGAGAAGAGAAAATTTTACAAGAGAGAGGTATAGAGAAGAAGATGGAGGGAGAGAGAAAGAAAGAAGATACACCTCCTTTGGTACATACACTAAAGTTAATTTCATGTTCAATTTGTGTGAATGAGCTCTTGCAACTAAATAAGTGAACTCATTCCTAAGAAATGAATTGACTGATGCATTCTTCTAAAATTGAACCATTCAATGCTTATAAGAAGAAACAATCAAGATCAATGACTCCTTTGTTTGGTGGAATTTCATGGATTCAAAAGGAGATATTCATAAGGTCATTATTTCATAAATAATATAATATTTGGTGCATACACCAATGTCAATTTCATGCTCAATTTGTATGAATGAGACCTTACAACAAAAGAAGTGAACTTGTTCCTAAGAAATGAATGGACAGATGCATTCCTCTAGAATTAAACCCTGTAGTCAAATAAAACGAAATTAAAGAAAGAAAGAGAACTTACAAATCAAATATTAATAAAGCTAAAAAATTAAAAGAAATGAAACAAACAGAAATAAGAGCTTTTCTTATAAGACATTCCAAGCTTACAAAGAGATGAAAGTAGAAAGAGTGGGAAGAAGAAGATGGAAGGAGGAAGAAAGAAGATATCCTCCTTTGGGACTTTTGGTCCTATTTATAATGGGTTTAACCCTACCTAGGATTCCTTTAAAGTCACTTTAATGTCCTTTGTTGTTTTCCATAAAGTGACTTTACTTAAAATGTCCTAAAGTCACTTTCCTCTTTTATTTGATTGCATAAAGTGGTAGATCAAAGATGACAAAAGGTGACTAAGCCACTTTCCTTTTTGTTGGTTTGCACAATGTAGCTTTATAAAAGATGAAAAAAGGTGACTTGATATTTAAAGCTAGTAGGGATTTCGGGAACCCTACTTAGTATCATCCTTTACCAACCTTGTTTGATTATTATTGTCTTGCTGTAGTTCTTATGTGGAAGATGCTTGAGAAGCTGATGCTTGAGGTTGAAGCAAAATTTTCATCATCTCCAATAGCTTTTCCTTTGATACAAATTTTATGAGTGTTTTAAGCAACTATTTTGGAGACTAAGTGGATTTAGGATAGCAATAGAGCACGGTCCATTAATATGAACAATCCCTTTAACCATATAAACTCCATCATTGCAAAAATCAAACTTGTCCCACTAAAGAATATTAGTTCTTCTAACAAGCCATGGAACATGCTTGATGTTAACATCTAGGATATTAACCTACTTTGCCACTATAATAAAATCCCATTTAATAATCCATGGGACATGATACTAGGAAGCAAATAAGAGTAGCACATCTCTGATATCATCATTTTTTTGTGCAAAACTATTCATAAACAGTTCTTACCTTATTTGATAAAGTAATGAGATGTAGACACCATTTGAAGAACTAGGTTTTAAACTAGTTAAGAAACCTTTTAGGGTCATGTGGGAAGGATTTGAATCAATTAACTAAATTTCTTTTGCTAGTTTTTATACAATAGCCTTTTCCCATGCTTTTGTTGCAACATTTCACTCACATAAACAAATTATTGAGTTAATAATGGTGCATGCACCAAGCATTAAATTAACCTTGAGAATAATGACATTATGTCTTCTCACTTTAAATTAATTAAATTCCTTCAAATGAAGGAGAAATTGATCTTGATTGCCTTTACTCTTTTACTTGCATCTATTGAATGGTTCAATTCTAAGAGAATGAAATTGTCTCTTCATTTCTTACAAACAAGATTTCTCTTTTAATTTGAAGGACTCATTCACACAAACGAATTAGGAAGTTAAAAATGGTGCATGCAACAAACATTAAATTATTCACAAGAAGAACAACATTATGTATTTACACTATAAATTAATTGAATTCCATCAAATAAAGTAGCAATTGATCTTGATTATCTTTACTTGTAGGTATTAAATGGTTTGATTCTCAAAAAATGAAACTATCTTTTCATTTCTTGCTAACAAGATGTTGTTCTCACAGCTTTGTATAGGTTGTAATTGTTGTCAATTAGATTTAAGTGTGTAAGAAGGTAAAAGACACATGGAGGGGCAAGAACGTAAAAGTCAAATGAAAAGGGCAAGACAGTAAATTCACCACAAGTAAACCCTATTGGGATTTCATGGAAGAGTATATAAAGGTCATTGGAAGATAACAAAAAGACGGGTCGACTATTGAGAAAAACAAACAGAAAACTTACGTACACCACCGGTAAGAGAGAGAAACCTGTGAGAAAGGCACACCAGCAGTCGGCAGTTAAGCAGATCGGTACACCACCGGCACACCAGCAGTTGGCAGGTGAGCAGATCGGCACACCAGCAGTCGGCAACTGAGTAGGTCGGCACACCACCGACACACCAGTGGTCAACGGAGACAGATCTGGCAGACGGTGTGACAGATCCGGCGATGCGGTGAGAGAGATCCGGCTGGGACAGAGGAGATCCGGCAACAGCAGAAGGAGATCCGGCGACAGCAGAAGGAGACCTGGCTGGGACGGTGACAGATCCGGCTGGGACAGAGGAGATCCGGCGACAGCAGAAGGAGATCCGGCTGGGACGGTGACAGATCCGGCTGGGACAGAGGAGATTGGGCGACAGCAGAAAGAGATCCAGCTGGGACGGTGACAGATCCGGCTGGGACAGAGGAGATCCGGCGACAGCAGAAGGAGATCCGGCTGGGACGGTGACAGATCCGGCTGGGACAGAGGAGATCCGGCGACAGCAGAAGGAGATCCAGCAATGGTGTGAGAGAGAGCCGGCTGGGACAGTGAGAGATCCGGCAGAAGGAGATCCGGTCGACGGTGAGAGATCCGGCAGAACAGGGATCCGGTCGACGGTGACAGATCCGGCAGATGGTGAGACAGATCCGGCAGAAAGAGATCTAACGGTGAGAGATCCAGCAGAACAGGGGCTGGACCGAAAAAAGGAAACGTGAGGTGAGCCATGAGACAAGGAGATGGGGGAGACCGAGACGTTGAAAGCAGGAGTAGTGTGAGACAACTTAAAGAAGGAATTCGGCGAAACATTGAAAAGAACTCAATGTATTTCCAGATTTCTTCAAGAGAGGTTAAAGAGCATTGCGGTGAACTTCTAAGCAGCAGTGGAGCAGCCTTTCAATTCAACAGAGGCAAGACAAGTTAGAAGAAGGGTAGACACAGTAAGTGACACTCTTTGTATTGTACTTGCTTAGTATTTGCAATAGTGAAAGGAGCAGAGAATTAAGACATTCATTGTAACTGAAATTCTCAAGTATAGTGGATGGTCTCGGTAAGGGAGAGTCCCTACCACCGTGGATGTACGTCACATTGACAGAACCACATAAATCTCGTGTGTCCTTAATTTGCTTTACATTCTGTGTTTTGAATTGAGTTGTGAACACAGTTAAAGTATCAGCCAACCCATAACCTAACGAAGGCCTAAACAAGAACATCCAAATTGTCTATTAGGCAAGGTGTCTGAAAGGTGACTTTGGGGACTATTGTGATTAGTAGGTAGTAATAGATCTACCTTAATCGAGTCTGAGAAAGAGTTCACTTTTAAGAAGAGGTTGAAGTTGTTCACTTACCTACGAATTGCGAATTGTGGTGATACTGATTCACCCCCCCTCTCAGTATCACAAACTAGTAGATCCTAGGGAGAAGTCAGGAACTTCAATTAGTATCAAAGCATAGGTTCACCAGTTTGATGTTTAATAGCTTGGTGTACTAGTTTGAAGGGATCTAGAAGTTTGACTTGTTTAGCATATTGAGAAATGGAAGCCGGTACCAGCACTAGCACCACTTACAGTAAGAAAGTTCCAATTTTCAACGGAACCAACTATCATATGTGGAGAGTATGAATGCAAGTGGTATTTGCAACCATGGGCATGAATGTGGTGAAATGCATACAGGAGGGTTTTGTGGCTCTGGAAGAAGGTAAAGATCTAACCCCAGAGGAGTTAAGGCAATTTGAGATAAATGGGAAGGCCTCAAATGTCATCATTTCAGCATTGACAGATGCTGAGTATGCTAAAGTTATGGATTGCAAATCTGCCAAGAAGATATAGGACAGATTGCAAAAAGTTTATGAAGGTGATGGCAGAATGAAGGAGGCTAAGCTTCAAGTGTTCAAGGAGAGATATGAATCTCTTAGAATGCAGAAGAATGAGACAGTTCAAGAGTTCTTCACCAGGGTTATTGATGCTGTAAACGATCTGAGAAGTCATGGGAAGAACAAGAAGGACTCATCGATTGTGAAGAAAATTCTGAGAATTCTATCTGAGAGGTTTACTTCAAAGGTGGCAGCCATAGAAGACAGTAGAGATCTCAATTCTATGTCTCTGCATGATCTTCAGTGCAATCTCATTGCATATGAGATGAGAATAAAGTCAACTGAGAGCTCCTCAACTTCAAAGGTATCAAAGAAGGTAGCTTTCAAAGCTATGAAACACTTGGAGATAAAAGAAAAGGAAGAATCATCTAGTAAGGATAATGATGATGATGAGGAAGAAAGTGAAGGTGAAGTATTGGCTTACTTCACAAGGAAATTCAAAAAGGTGTCTAAGAAGGGAAAAGGATAGTTGTCCTTGAGATGTTATCGTTGTGGGCAGACTGGACACTTTGCTTCTCAGTGCAAAGTGAAACTTGATGATGAAGATGAGGATGGTGATGATGAGCAAAATTCAAGATGGAGAAGATCATCATTCAAATCAAAGAAGTCCAGTAAGAAGATTGCCAACCCACAGAGGAAGACGAGAGGCTCATTCAAGAGTTATGTGAGTCAGACAAAAGAAGCTGATGAGGAGGAAGATGAAGACTCATCAGATGAGTATGTCTTTATGGCATCAGCACAAAGTGGTAGCTCAACCTTTGAAGAGGAAGAGGAAGTTGATGAAGAAGAGTCAGATCTTGAAGCTGAGCTGGAAGCAGCTTCAAAGGAGATAATCAAAAGGGGCAGAACCATAAGAAGGTTGGAGGCCCATATAAAACAAGTTGAAGCAAAGTCTAAGGAAGCTGAAAGTCAAAACGATGAAATAAGGGTTGAGCATACTGACTTGAAGAGAAGATTTGAGAAACAGATCAAAATATGTGAAGACCTTATAGTAGAGCTTGGCTCAAGGGCTTTAAAAATTGAAGAAATGGAGAAAGAGTTGTTGAGACTTCAGCAACAACTCAAAAGCAGTAAAGAGAACTTGCAGAAGCTTAAAATGATAGGAGAAACAAGTTCTGGAAAAGGAGAGAAGAATGTAGAGAAAGTGTAGCAATCTGAGGTTGCATTGGCTAAAGAAAATGAGAATGTGCCATAGAAGTTGAAAGAGAAGGTTGTGACTCAGAAGAAGATAGCTGAGAATAAAGAAGATCTAAAGAAGCAACCTAGGGTGGCAAACAAGAAGGAAGAAAAGAAAGTCAGCCAGCAGAGGGCTACAGCTGAACAGAAGAAGGAGAAAAAGGTGACTAAAATGAAAGTCACACAAGCAAAGAAGCCAGCTACTTTGCCTACACAGCAAGTGATGAATAGAAGAAGACAAGCTGTGATCAGACCCAAGAAGAGGCAGTTTCAAGGTCATTGCCTTTATTGTGGAGTTTGGGGTCATAAGGCGAGTAACTATTGGTGGAGAAGGCCAGTATATGTCTCCAACTTGAGAAGATATGATGCTGTATACAGGGGGAGACAATACAGAATTCAAAAGAGAACACCTATCGTGAGTTCTTACACATACTGTAAAAGGCAAGGACACGCTGACAAGGATTGTTGGTGGAAGCCGAAACCAGTGGTTTCAAAGAACAAGTTTGCTATATTGGCAGACTTGGAATAGTGTGAAAGGTGTGGGCAGGATGGCCATAATGCCAAGAGATGCATGACACTTCTCCCTGAGCAAGAGAAGGCACTCAATGGCACAGTGAAAACAAGTGGTGCAGTCAAAGCTGAGAAAAAGGAGAAAGCTATCTTCCAGTTAGTTCAAAAGAAGGAATATAAAGTTAAAAGGGAGGTGGCTAATATAGCTGAAATCACACTCAAAGCTGATTGCAAGGATAAGCAGTGGATCCTTGATAGTGGATGCACTTCGCACATGATGGGTGATAAGAGTAAATTATCAAAGCTAAACAAATCAAGAGAAGGCAGAGTTAAGTTTAGTAATGATGATTCACTCAATATCAATGGTCAGGGGTCAGTAAAGATTGGAAGAGGAAAGGTGAAAGATGTTTTACACATTGAAGGACTCAGATATAATTTAGCATATGTTAGTCAGCTATACAACGAAGACCATAGGTAATATTCACAAAAACAGGTTGCCAGGTAAAGAGTAAAGAAGGCAATACTATTGCAGCCGAGAAGAGAACAGCTGGAAATTTATATATGATTGATGAAAACAAGACAAGTAGCTGTTTACTCACCAAAGAAGAAGAAAATCAACTCTGGCATAGGAGGCTGGGACACCTGTCACAGAAAAACATGAGGAAGCTAACCACTACTCATGCAATCAGAGATATTCCCGACCTCAGGAGAGAGAGAGAGTATGTTTGCTCAACATGCTCTAAGAGAGAGAGTATGTTTGCTCAGCATGCTCTAAAGGAAAATATGTCAGAAAGTAGTATAAGACCAAAGAGTTCAGTTCTGAAGCAGTGCTTGACATTGTGCATACTGATTTGTGTGGGCCAATGAAAACAAAAGGGTTGAAAGGTGAGAGATACTTCGTCTTGTTTGTTGATGATTATTCCATAAGGACCTGCATCGTGCACCTCAAACATAAGTCATAAGTTCTGAATTGCTTCAAGAGATACAAAAGATTGACTGAAAATGAAAGTGGAAAGAAGATCAAAGTATTGAGGTCAGATCAAGGCACTGAATTCACAAATGGAGCTTTTGAAGATTACCTTGAGAAGCATGGAATTCACCATCAGATGGCAGCAGCAAGAACACCTCAACAGAACGGGGTGGTAGAGAGGAAGAATAGAGTTGTGGTTGAAATGGCAAGAACTCTACTACTGGAATCCAAGCTTCACACAAGATTTTGGACAGAAGCAACATTTACAGCCGTGCACCTACTGAACAGAGTTCTACTAAGACCCAATACTGATAAGACTCCATATGAGCTATGGAGTGGGAAGAAGACAACAGCCAAGTATCTCAAAGTCTTTGGCAGCCCATGTTTTGTGAAGAACAAGGAGCAAAACTTGGGAAAATTCAACGTTAGGTCTGATGAAGGCATCTTTGTGGGATACTCAGTAAAGACAAAAGGTTACAGAGTTTTCCTACATAAGTTGGGAAAAGTAATCACTACCAGTGATGTGAAAATAGATGAGAATTGGAAAACAATGCAGAATGGAGAAGCTGAGGACAATGAAGAAGATGACTTCAATGTAGATGAAGAATCAGATCAACCTGAAGAAAAGGAACAAGAAGTAAGTTTAGACTCAGAGAAGAATGAGTCTGAAGATGAAGAAAGAGATCCTCTTGCAACTAAGATGGTGCGAGGAAGAAGGACAAAGAAAACATGGACCAGTGCTCATCAAGGAGATTAGATTATAGGTGACCCATCAGCAGGAGTTACAACAAGAAGAAGAATGGTGGGAGCTACTGCTCTACTCTCACAAGTTGAACCTAAATCTGTTGAAGAGGCTATTTAAGACCAAGCCTGGGTCAAAGCTATCAATGAGGGGCTGGATCAAATTGAGAAGAATGATACATGGGAGCTGGTTCCAAGACCCACTAATAAGAAGCTGTTTGAAAAACACAGATTGAGTCTATCTGTGCAAATGCCTCCTCAAGCCTAAAGTTCAAGTAAATCCTCCATCTTCACTTTGTGAGTTTTTCAAATTTGTAATTGGTTGGCAAAGGGGGAGAGAAGCAACAGTGCAGGAGGAGCTGTTAAGAAAGGGGGAGTGCATATTTAGGGGGAGTTGAAACTGCTGCATAGTGGCTTTTGTCATGAGTGTTGCCAACAATTACAAAGGGGGAGATTGTTGTTCCCAAAGCTTTGTATAGGTTGTAATTATTGTCAATTAGATTTAAGTGTGTAAGAAGGTAAAAGTCACATGGAGGGGCAAGAACGTAAAAGCCAAATGAAAAGGGTAAGACAGTAAATTCGCAAGTAAGCCCTATTGGGATTTCATGGAAGAGTATATAAAGGCCATCGGAAGACAACAAAAAGACGGGTCGGCTATTGAGAAAAACAGACGAAAAACTTATGTACACCACTGGTAAGAGAGAGAAAACCGTGAGAAAGGCACACCAGCAGTCGGCAGTTGAGCAGATCGGCACACCATCGGCACACCCGCAGTTGGCAGGTGAGTAGATCGGCACACCAGCAGTCGGCAACTGAGCAGGTCGGCACACCACCGGCACACCAGTGGTCAACGGAGACAGATCCGGCAGACAGTGTGACAGATCCGGCAACACCGTGAGAGAGATCCGGCTGGGACAGAGGAGATCCGGCGACAGCAGAAGGAGATCCGGCAACGGCGTGAGAGAGAGCCGGCTGGGACGGTGAGAGATCCAGCAGAAGGAGATCCGGTCGACGGTGAGAGATCCGGCAGAACAGGGATCCGGTTGACAGTGACAGATCCGGCAGAAAGAGATCCAGTCGACGGTGAGAGATCCGGCAGAATAGGGGCTGGACAAAAAAAAAAAAAAAAAAAAGGAAACATGAGGCGAGCCGTGAGACAAGGAGATGGGTGAGACCGAGACGGTGAAAGCAAGAGCAGTGTGAGATGACTTAAAGAAGGAATTCGGTGAAACATCAGAAAGAACTCAACATATTTCCAAATTTCTTCAAGAGAGGTTAAAGAGCGTTGCGGTGAACTTCTAAGCGGCAGTGGAGTAGCCTTTCAATTCAACAGAGGCAAGACAAGTTAGAAGAAGGGTAGACACAGTAAGTGACACTCTTTGTATTGTACTTGCTTAGTATTTGCAATAGTGAAAAGAGCAGAGAATTAAAACATCCATTGTAACTGAAATTCTCAAGTATAGTGGATGGTCTCGGTAAGGGAGAGTCCCTACCACTATGGATGTACGTCACATTGACGGAACCACGTAAATCTTATGTGTCCTTAATTTGCTTTACATTCTGTGTTTTGAATTGAGTTGTGAACGCAGTTAAAGTATCAGCCAACCCATAACCTAACGAAGGCCTAAACAAGAACATCCGAATTGTCTATTAGGCAAGGTGTCTGAAAGGTGACTTTGGGGACTATTGTGATTAGTAGGTAGCAATAGATCTACCTTAGTCGAGTCTGAGAAAGAGTTCACTTTTAAGAAGAGGTTGAAGTTGTTCACTTACCTGCGAATTGCGAATTATGGTGATACTGATTCACCCCCCTCTCAGTATCACAAACTAGTAGATTCTAGGGAGAAGTCAGGAACTTCACAAGATTTCTCCTTTAGTATCATAGACACATTCACACAAGTTGATTATGAACTTAAAATTGGCACATGCACCAAATATCAAATTACTCATGCGACTAATGACATTATGACTTCACATTTGAAATCCATTTAATTCCATCAAATAAAGGAGTAATTGATTTTGATTGTGTTTCCTTGTAGGAATTTTATGGTTAAATTTTGGTTAAAGAAGCCATCTCATCATTTCTTGCTAACAAGATTTCACCTTTAGTTGCAAGGACATATTCACACAAATTGATTGTGAAGTTAAATTTTGTGGTGCATGCATCAAACATCAAATTAATCATGAGAATAATGATATTGTTATTTCACACTCTAACATTCATTGAATTCCATCAAATAAAGAAGTAAATGATCTTGATTATCTTTACATGTAAGCATTAAATGGTTTGATTCTCGAAGAATGAAATTATCTTTTCATTTCTTGCTAACAACATTTCTCCTTTAGTAGAATGGACACATTCACACAATTGATTATGAACTTAAAATTGTTGCATGCACCAAAAATCAAATTACTCTTGAGAATAATGACATTATGAATCCATTGAATTTCATCAAATAAAAAAGTAATTGATCTTAATTGTCTTTACTGGTGATACCAACCAAGTTTTGCATAATATTTTGCCTCATACTTAATATTTTATACATATTTGATAGTTTAGATAATGTAATTTGATTGCTTCTCACTTAGTTGTCCATATGCCCAATTATTAGAAAAATCTAACAAAATTCAGTTTTTGTGCAGTTTACATACTTTGATTATTTCTTATGTCACAAGAGGTTTCTTTTAACAAAACCAATTTCTATGGATAGCTAAAAGACAGAGCTATGACTTCCACCAAGAAACCATGTGCAAATTCTGAACCAATTGGATAAGGCAAAATATTGAACTCTGATCATGAGAGGGGCGTTGGACAGAGTAGATCAGCCATGCACTGCTTAGTTTTTAGCCATATCTCGTAAACGGGAAGGAGTTTAGCTGCCAAATTTGAGTCCTTAGAAAGCTAACTCGAAGAGCTACAACTCTCATGAAAAAAATAGAAGAAGATAGGACCATCTGAATGGAGTTATGCATGGGTGAAGTTTAGCAAGCCTCTATGGAGCTGGAAACAGGGCTAATTTGTATGATTTGGGCCATGATACTCTACCATCTAAATTTAAGGCCTGGAATCATGTCCAAATCACTTGGGATTAATGTCCAAGTTGAGGAATAATCGATTCTAAAAGGTAGGAAGATGAAGAGGCAAGCATGAATGGCCAAGGGAGCATTGAGTACAAGGAAGATAAAGAAGGGTGAATGAACATAGATAAAAAGGGGGGTGGAGGACAGACGAAAAGAGCTCATTCTTCTCATTTTTGCATTTCTTTTCCTTTGTTCCATGATTGTGTAAATCATTTCAACTCTAGGGTTCTTAAACTCATGTACCTATAGATCATGTTTTATCATTGAATGAATGCATTCTAGTTTTCTCATTCTAGCCTTATTCTCATTTAGTCACATAATGAGATTCCTTAGATGATAATACCGATTGGTTTTGGGTGAGTTGAGGAGTGTCTTGAGAGCTACTGATCGGAGACTTGAGTCATGCTTAGGATGAGATTGAGGGGCAAATTTGCTATTTAGGTTAGTAAACTCCAGTGCTTAAGCTAGTTAGATTGCATGATAATTGCACGATAATGGGTTTTTCATGAGTCATAGTTAGTCAAATCTAGGTGATCATCTAAAGATTTTAAGGAGTGCAGAGTGCTCTAGTGTGAGATCTCGGCTAAGACTAAGGCTAACCAATTAGACATACATTCCTATATCCTTGGGAATCAAGGATAGGTCATCAAGGTTCAAGAATTACAGGAGTTAGTCTCATATTATATAGTCAAAAAAATATATTGGTTCATTGGGAGATGACTAGGGTCTTGCCACTAACTACAAGCCTTCAGGCCACCCTAAAAATTAATTTAACCGACACAACAGTTGAATTTGTTAAATTTTGGCACTGTTGCCAGGGAACTAAGGTATGTTTATGATCTTTTCTTGATTATTTGTAAATAATTAACCACACTTGTAGGTGTCTTACTGTTGGTCACAATTAAAGAAAGGAGGGGAAGAACATCAATTTCACTGCTGATTCTTTTTCTTCCTTTTGTTGCCTCACATGGCTTTCTACCAACATCTGACTAGTAGAAGTTTTCTTTTGACTCTCCTTTTCACTTTCTACTAATTTATGTTATTTGATTCATGTTTGTGTTAGTTTATTCTCTGGTTATTCTATTGATTTAGCTTTAATTTGTCTATTTATTTCAGTTCTGATTAGTGTTGGTTATATTTTGCTGGTTTTGTTACCATTCCTTCCAGCTTTGCCTTGTTTTATTTTTTTTGTTGTTGTCTAATCCATTTTCAGATTGGCTTGGCTACTCTTTATTGTTTAAGGTTATTTTAGTTAGTTGCAATTCTTGGTTGTTTGCTCTTGTTTTATTCAACTCTATTTTATTCTTGTTTCAGCTTTATTTTGCATGGTTTGCATAGTGTATGATTAGGTCATCTAGCAATTTATTGCTTGATTTCGACCTAGAAATAGAATGAACATTAAGTAGACATCATGGGACTACATGATCATCATCAGTTCCACCCACTTTATCTTTGTCTAGATTCATTAAGGAAGAATATCAAGAACTAGAGCTAGCCAAGGATAGCAACATGGCTGGGAATAACGGAAATAACAATCAAACTTTGAAAGAGCTAGCAGCACCCAATATCAATTACCAACCTTTGTGTATTCAGTTTCTGGGTGTTGAAGCTAACTTTGAACTTAAATCTGGTTTCATTCATTTGTTGCCTAAATATCATGGCCTTGCAGGTGAAGATCCTCATAAACATCTCAAGGAATTTCATATTGTCTATTCGACAATGAGACCACAAGGAATCTTTGAGGACCATGTCAAGATCTAAGCACTTTTATTTTCTTTGGATGGAGCTGCAAAAGATTGACTTTATTATCTCCATCCCAAGGCCATTCAGAGTTGGAATGACACGAAAAAGGCCTTCATCGAAAAGTTCTTTCCTGCCTTGCGTACTGCTGCCATCCGAAAAGAGATTTGTGGGATTTGACAGCTTACTGGCGAGACCCTCTATGAATACTAGGATCGGTTTAATAAGTTGTATGTGAGCTATCCATTTCACCAGATATCAGAACAACTTTTGATCCAGTAGTTTTATGAAGGTCTACTTCCAATGGATTGTAGCATGATTGATGCAGCAAGTGGTGGCACACTAATGGATAAGACACCCCAGGCAGCTCGAGCGTTAATTGAAAACATGGCAATGAATTTCCAGCAATTCAGCACAAGGGCCATAATTCCACCTTGAGGAGCACATGAAGTATCAGCCACAAGTCAAGATCATCAAAGAGTGGAGCACCGTCTTGACAAACTTACTTCACTTATAAGGAGATTGGTTATAGATCAAGAACAACCAGGCCAAAGGGGTTCTCAAGTTGCCCCTGGGAGCCAAGTTTGTGGTATTTGTGCAAGTTCATGGCATCCTACTGCATCATGCCCAACATTGGGAGAGGAGTCACAAGATCAAGTCCTAGCAGCTGGAGGATATCAAGGAAGGCTATATCAACAGGAAGATCAGCCTCAATATGACCTATACTCAGTCACATACAACCCAGGGCAGCGCGATCATCCCAACCTTTGGTATGGGAACTCACGATTGACATCGCAAGAGCAACCAAGACAGCCACCTTGGAGATTTGGCCAAGGTCAGCACCAACAGCAACTGCATGGCCAGACACATCAACCACCTGTACCTAGGTTTGAGTCATCTTTAGAGGATATGATGAAGCAGCTAATGACTTGCACCATGCAACTGGCTGATCAAAATATTCAATTCCAGCAGAAAACTGACTCAACCATCCAAGATCTACGGACACAGATGACTCAACTAGCCATTTTGATGAATGCCCTTCAACAGCAAGTCTCTAGGAAATTGCCAAGCCAATCCATCCTCAATCCAAAGGGGGTGTAAATGCCATCGAATTAAGGTCTGGAAAGATGCTGGACGAGCAACCAAGACTAGTGAAAGAGAAGGATGAAAAACAATCATCTGCTTCAAACCTGACCAAGACCTAGACAAGCCAAGAAGATCCAACCACCAAGGGAAAGGAGATAGCTGACCAATCCATTGAGCCACTCAATAGGTATTTGAAAAGGTAATCTAGACCAATCACACCTTTTCTCATATGAAATTCAATTGATTTCGAGTACTAAAGGGGTACAATCAAGCTTGTTGCAATGAATATATTGTTTTATATGGACATAAATGTTAATTTCATTATCATTTTGTGTAAATTTGTCCTTTCAATGAAAAGTGTTGTGTTGTCATGAAAAATTAAAGAGTCAATCTCATTGTTTAGAAATTAAACCATTCAATCCCTATAAGGAAAACTAATAAAGATCAATGAATCATTTCACTTGACGAAATTCAATGGGGATATAATACCAAAGGTGTGCAATTGTGCTTGTTCCAATGAATATAATGTTTTTTGTAGATGCAAATGTGCTTACATAGATTACATGTTTCAATTCTTGAATAATGAGACAATCTATTCATTTCAAAGTAACAAAGCTCCTTCTTTTGATGCAAGCACTCATTTACACAAAATATGTAAAAGACATGGTAATATAGGCCAATCACACCATTTTTTGATGAAATTCAACAGATTTTGATTTCCAAAGATGTACAAATGAGCTTATTGTGATGAATATAATATTTTGTGTTGACACAAATGTGAGTTTCACCATCATTTTCTATAAATTTTTCCTTCCAATAAAAAGTTAGGTCTTATCATGTAAAATTGAGGAGATAGTCTCATTGTTTGGGAATCAATCTAGTCAATACCTATAAGGAAAACTAATAAAGAGCAAACACTCATTTTACTAGATGGAATTAAATGGTTACAGACTACCAAAGTTTTGCAAGTATGCTTGTTCTAATGATTGTAATGTTTTATGTAAACACAAATGTGCTTTCAGGTATTGAGTGTTTTAATTCCTGAATAATGAGATTGTCTCTTCATTTCAAACTAACAAAACTCCTTATTTCATTGCAAGCACTCATTTACACAAAATATGTATAAGAAGTGGTAATGTAGACTAATCATACCATTTTTTAATAGAATTCAATGGATTTAGTGTACCAAGGATGTATAAACAAGCCTATTTCAATGAATATAATGTATGTTGTAGACACCAAAGTTGGTTAAGAGATCTTTTTGTGTGAATGAGTCCTTGCAACAATGAAAGGGTCTTGTTAGCTAAAAATGAAGAGATAGTCTCATTGAGGAAATGAAACACTAAATATGTATTTGAAAAGGTAATCTAGACCAACGAAACCTTTTTTTTTTTTATGAAATTCAATGGATTTAGAGGACCTAAGAGGTACCAACAAGCTTGTTGTAATGAATATAATGTTTTATGTAGACACTAATGTTAATTTCACTATCATTTTGTATAAATTTGTCCTTCCAACGAAAAGGGAAGTCTTATCATGAAAAATTGATGAGACTGTCTCATTGTTTAGGAATTAAACAATTCAATACCTATAAGGAAAGGTAATAAAGATCAATGACTCATTTCACTTTGATGGAATTCAATAAGTACACAGTACCAAAGGTGTGCAAATGTGCTTGTTCCAATGAATATAATATTTTGGGTAGACACAAATGTGCTTATACATATTGCATGTTTCAATTTGTAAATAATGAGACTATCTCTTTATGTCTAACTAACAAAGCTTCTCTATTTTTTGCAAACACTCATTTACAAAGAAAATATTTATAAGAAATGGTAATCTAGACCAATCCCACCTTTTTTTTTTTTTTGATGAAATTCAATGGATTTAGAGTACCAAAGAGGAAGAAATAAGCTTATTGCAATGAATATAATGTTTTTATGTATGCGCAAAAGTTAATTTGACTATCTCTTTGTGTAAATTTATTTTTTTTAATGAAAAATGAGTCTTGTCATGAAAAATTGATGAGGCAGTCTCATTGTTTAGGAATTAAATAATTCAATACCTATAAGGAAAGATAAGAAAGAAAGACCAATGACTCATTTTACTTGATGGAATTCAATGGGTACAAAATATCAAAGTTGCACAAATGTGCTTGTTCTAATGAATATAATGTTTTGTGTAGGCACAAATGAGCTTAGACATATTGTGTATTTCAATTCCCAAATAATGAGATTCTCTCTTTGTTATTGATTGAATTCACCAAAGATGTACAAATGAGCTTGGTTCAATGAAAATAATGTTTTATGTTGACATAAATGTTAATTTCATCATCATTTTATGTAAATTTGTCCTTCTTGTTATGAAAAATTGAGGCAATCTCATTGTTCAAGAATTAGACCATTTAATACTTGAAAGGAAAGCTAATAAAGATCAACAACTCATTTTACTTGATGCAATTTAATGGGTACAAAGTACTGGTGGTGTGCAAATGTACTTGTTCCATTGAATATATGGTTTTGTGATAGCACAAACATGCTTACACATATTGTGTATTTCAATTCATAAATAATGAGATTGTCTCTTTGTTGTTAACTAACAAAGCTCCTTCTTCGACTCATGTACACAAAATATGTATGAGGAATTATCATCTAGATCAATCACACCATTTTTTGATGGGATTTAATGGGTTTAATGTACCAAAGATGTACAAATGACCTTATTGCAATGAATATAATGTTTGTTATGGACACAAAAGTTAATTATGAGATCATTTTGTGTGAATAAGTTCTTGTAAGGAATGAAGGAGCCTTGTTAACTAAAAATGAAGTGATTGACTCATTCAAGAATTAAAACACTAAATACATATTTGAAAAGGTAATGTAGACAAATCACACTTTTTTTTTTTTATGAAATTCAATGATTTTAGAGTATGAAAGATTTAGAAATTAGCTTGTTGCAATGAATATAATGTTCTAAGTAGACAAAATTGTTAATTTTATCATCATTTTTTGTAAATTTGTCCTTCCAATGATAAGAGAAGTCTTGTTATGAAAAATTAAAGATGTAGTCTCATTGTTTAGGAATTAAACCATTCAATACTTATTAGGAAAACTAATAAAGATCAATTACTCATTATATATGATAGAATTCAATGGGTACAGAGTACCAAAGGTGTTTAAACAAGCATGGTTATAAGGTTTTGTGTAGACACAAACATGCTTATACGTATTGAGCTTTTCAATTCTTAAATAATGAGACTAACTCTTCATTTCTATCTAACAAAGCTCCTTTTGTTGCAAGTACTCATTTACACAAAATAAGTATAACAATGGTACTATAGTCCAATCACACCATTTTTTGATGGAATTCAATGGATTTAGTGTACCAAAATGTACAAACTGCCTTGTTGCAATGAATATAATGTTTGTTGTTTACACAAAAGTTAATTATGAGAACCTTTTCCTAATTTTTTGTTCTCAAAAAACTACCTAATCCTTGAAAAAGCTTAGCAAGAGTATTTAGCCAAAAAAAAGGCAAAACAATTAATAACATTTGCTCTCCTACTTTAAATCTTTGTTTAAAATTTGAGGAAAGTGAGGTTATAGATTTGCCTTGTAAGGCCAAAGCTATGACCAGTGCTGTAATATAGTGGTACAATTGTACTAATTTGTATCTTAAAGGGTGGGCTCTCAATTGATTAGAATAGAGGAAGAAGTTGAAGAAATATTTCATAAATGAGACTCTATTCCTAAGCCTCTAGTTAAATTAGAAATAAAGAAAAAAGGGTTTTATTTAAACCCTTATCCTTTAAGGATATTAATTATAATATGACTAACAATAGTTCTAAAAAGATAAAATTAGTGGAGGAAATAGTTAAACAGCTTAGTAGCCTTGGTCTAAAAGATGAAGCTATTGTTATGGAAAAAGAAAATTAGATTAAATTTGACAATAAAGGTGGAAATATCAAAGAAGACTTAAAAGACTTAAATCAACTTTAACAATTCTTCTTATTAGAATAACACCCTTTTGAGAATAGTCTTTTTCATATGAAGGAACCACTTTCTATTAATAAAATAACCTTTAATAATGTTCCTACTATGTTATGTTATCCAAGATCAATACATCTTGACCTCTTATTGGAAGAACAATTAGAGTTTATTTATATTCAATATGATGGTAGTAGTATAGTATGATGGAATCTCCATGGTGGGATTGAACATCAGATTCTAATTTTGTTGCATTACATCATGATGTTTGTAACTGCTACGAAAATAAAGAGTAATTTTGACCCTCATTTTGCTCAAATCATAACAAGTGGGTTTACTCAAAAACTTGAAGGCTGGTGGGATTTTTATTTACCTAATATGGTAAAAAATCAAATTTTTTCTGCTACAAAACCAAAAGCAAGAATATTGATCGTAGATTGTGTTAATACACTAATTTATACAATCACCAATCATTTTATTGGTACTACCATTTTGTTAGTAGACTAGACTTATGAGTAACTCATTAATTGGAGATGTCCTAACTTGTCTCATTTTAAGTGGTATAAAGATGTATTTTCCTTTAAGGTCTTTACTCAAGAAGATAGTCAAAGTATCATCTAACAAGAAAAATTTTTCTCTAGGTTACCTATCTTATTTGCTATGAGAGTTAAAATTAGGCTTAAATCCAATCATTCTACAATAATTGATTATAATAACTGCACCTATGGTGAACTAGCTGCTGAAGTAGTCACTAAAGGAATTAAACTCTATAATGAAATTAAACTACATAAGTAGTTACAAAATGAGAAATCTCAAGGTAAAGGGGCTTTAGGTAGTTTTTGCAAGCAAATGGGTTATCCATGCATAAAATATCCCAATAAAGCAAAAAAAAAAAAAAAAAAGAAGTTATCAATCTTATGTGAAATGAAAACTTCTTATGAGAAGAAAGGAATAGAGCAAAGAAAATGCCCATAAATCTAAAACCAAAGAAAATAATTATTTGCTATAAATGTGGCAAAATAGGGCACTATTCAAATAAGTGCAAAACAAAGTGAAAAATTCAAGAGTTAACTCTCAATGAAAGTCTTAAAAATTCCTTGACACAAATTTTCAGGGTTAAAAGTGATTCTAATGAATCAAATTTGGAAATTGAAGTTCTTGATGAAGATAATTCTTGAGTCTGATTTGGACACTAGCTATAAAGGAAAATGCGATCCTTATCAAGCTATATGTAAATATAATCGCTTATTAGTCTTAACAAAAGTAGATAACATCATTTTGGATCTTATTAACAAAATTCCAAATCACAGAGACAAACAAGAACAACTAGAAAATAATTACATCTAATAAAAGATCATATGCTCATTTTAGCCAACAAATTGTGGTAACGGAAGAAAGTTATAGTTTAAAAACTGTCATACATAGAATAAAAGAAAGCACTTCTTAGCATAAAAGCTAGAGAGGAACCAACAATTACAGAGCTTAAAGTTGACATTAAAGAATTAAAAAAGGAGCCTAGAAAATTAAAAGATAGGATTATTATCCTAGAGACTAAGATAAAGAAGAAAGTACTCTAGATCTACTAGACACTTCATTGAAAGAAGATGAGTTAGAAACTCTTCAATACGTTAATCTTATTAATTATGATTAATAATAGGAATGTTATGCCCTTTGGATTAAAAATATACTCTTTCTAAATTTCAAAGCATTATGAAAAAAATATTTAATGCTTATTTAGCATTTACTCTTGTTTATATCAATGATGTATTGTTTTTTTCTAATGCCATCAAATAACATTTTAAGCATTTAAATATTTTCTAAAATGTCATGAAACGGGTAGGTCTAGTTGCTTCTTCTAAAAAAAACAAAGTTATTTCAAACCAAGATTTGCTTCCTTGGCCACTTCATCAAAAATGGCATTATTATGCCAATAAATCAAGCAATTGAGTTGCCTTTAAATTTCCTAATGAAATTAAGGATGATTAATAGTTGTAATGATTTTGGAAGTTTGAATTATCTTTCAAATTTTTATAAATAGTTAGCTTATGATGATAATCCCTTATTGGAGAGGCTTAAAAGGAATCCTCCAAACTAGATGGATCACCATAATTTTTTATTATTACAACAAAAATACTAGAAGTTCAATCAACAATGAATTCTTTGAGATGTGCAGAAATCCCTTCTACTTTTTGGAGTAGGAATAAACATATTGTGGAAATGCCTTATGGGTTGACTTTTAATGAAGTCAAATTCTTACCTAAGCCAGGCCCATTACTTTAAGGCCTAGAGATTTAGAAATTTGTAAAACAAAAATTGCTAAACTCTTAAAGAAAGGGCTTATTAAAAAAAGTAATAGTCCCTAGAGTTGTCTTGCATTTTATGTAGAAAATGCAACTAAATTGGAATAAGAAGTTCCAAGATTGGTAATTAATTACAAACCTTCAAATAAGGTTTTACGCTTGATTTGGTACCCAAAACCTAATAAAAAGGATTTACTAAACCAACTTTATGAAGTCAAAACCTTTTCAAAATTTGATATGAAATTTGGTTATTAGTAAATCCAGATTGCATAAGGAATTGAACCAAAGAAAGTTTGTTAGGAAGAAATGAAGTGATGGTTTCATTCTTCTAGAATTGAACCACTCACTACCTACAAGAAAGGATAATCATGTTCAATTACTTTTTTGTTTGATAGAAATCAATGGATTAATAATGTGAATGTCATAAGGTAGCTATTATAGTGATTAATATAATGTTTAGTGAATACACTAATGATAATTTCATGATCAATTTGTATGAATAAGACCTCACAACTAAATGTGAAAACTTATTAATAAGAAAGGAAGTGCCAATTTCAATCTTCTACAATTGAACCATTTAATACCTACAAGAAAGGATTATCACAATCAATGACTCCTTTGTTTGATGGAATTCAATGGATTTAAAGTACCAAAGTCATAAGGTAATTATTGTTGTGAGTAATATAAAGTTTGGTGCAATCACTGATGTTAATTTTATGATTTACGATTGAGTCCTTGCAACTCAGAGAGAAAGCTTATTAACAAGAGATGAAGCAATAGGTTCTTGAAATGAACCATTCAATACCTACAAGAAAGCATAATTATGATGAATGACTCCTTTGTTTGAAGGAATTTAATGGATTCAGAGTGTCACAGTTATAAGGTCATTACTGTCATGATAAATATAATGTTGGGCACATACAATAAACCCAAGAGCCTTGTTCACATTAATAGAAATACAAAGTCATCCATGTTAGGATGACAATAAAACTTGCTACTTGATTGAGTTTAAACAACTCATCAATTGTCAATGTAAGGATAAACAACACAATTGTTTTCATGACTCCTTATTAGGAGTAGGTGAATCAAGTTTAAGTGATGGACCTATTTGGTTCTCATGTTTTCCAAACTCTACATTGTCATAATTAGACTTGGAATTATGATATTCATAACATTTAGAAGGAGTCCTATTAGTTAGAAATGAAGTAATGGTCTAGTTATTTGGGGAAAGAAACACGTAATACATATAAGAACAGGTAATCTAGACCAATCACACCTTTTTTTTTTTTATGGAATTCAATGGATTTAGAGGACAAAAGAGGTACAAATGAGCTTGATGTAATGAATATAATGTTTATTGCTAATAAAAAAGTTAATTATGAGATCATTTTGTGTGAATGAGTCCTTACAATGAGAAGAGAAGCTTTGTTATTAAAAAATTAATGTGATGGTCTCATTGTTCAGAAATTAAACCATTTAATACCTATAAGAAAAGCTAATAAATTTCAATTACTCATTTACTGGATGGAATTTAGTGGGCTCAGAGTATTAAAGTTGTGCAAACATGCTTGTTCTAATGAATATAATGTTTTATGTCGACACAAAAGTTAATTTCACCATCATTATGTGTAAATGAGTCTTTGCAATAAAGGAAAGAGTCTTATTAGCTAGAAATAAAGAGAAGTTGTCATTATTTAGGAATTGAAACATTAAATAGCCATAATAAAAGCTAATCAAGTTCAATCTACCCTTTGTTTGAAAGAATTCAGTGGGTTTACAATACCAAAGTTGTATAGACATGCTTGATGCAATGAACATAATGAATATACTTGTGCTTGTTATCAAAAAATAAAAAGACAATCACATTGTTTGGGAATTAAACCATTCAATATCTTTAACAAAAGCTAATTAAGATCTATGACTCCTTTGTTTAATGAAATTTAATGGATTTAAAGCACAAAAGGTATACAAACATGCTTCATCCAATGAATACAATGCTATTATGTGGACATAAAATTTAATTTCTCCATCATTTTGTGTTAGTGAGTCCTTAAAACAAAAGAAGGAGCCTTGTTAGCTAGAAATGAAAAGAATGTGTCATTCTTCAGGAATTGAGACACTCAATATGTATAAGAAAAGCAAATCAAGACCTCTCACACCCTTTTTGATGAAATTTAATCAATTTAAAGTACCAAAGATGTACAAATGAGCTTGTTGGAAAGAATATAATGGGTGTTATTGACACAAAAATTAATTATGAGATGCTTTTTCTCAAATGAGTCCTTGCAACAAAAAAAGATGCCTTCTTACCAAAAAATGATGAGGCAGTCTCATTGCTAGAGAATTAAATCATTCAATGCTTATAAGAAAGCTAATCAAGATTAATGACACATTTGCTTGATGGAATTTAATGGATTTAAGTACCAATGGCATACAAATGTGTTTGTTCCATTGAATAAAATGTTTTGTGTAGACACAAAAGTTAATTTTGCCATCAATTTGGTTGAATCAGTCCATGCAATGAAGGAAGGAGGCATGTTAGCTAGAATGAAGTGATGATCTCTTTATTTAGGATTTGAAACATTCAATAGGTATAAGAAAAGCTAATTGAAATTAATCAAAGCTTTGTTTGATGGAATTGAATGGATTCAGAGTTCTAAAGATGTGTAAATGAGCTTGTTTCAATGAATATAATGTTTACTATTCACACAAATGTTAATTTTGAGATCCTTTTGTGTGAATGAGTTGTTGCAATGAAAAGAGTAGCCTTATTATCAAAAGATGAAGAAGTGATCTCATTGTTTGAAAATTAAACCATTTAGTACTTGTAAGGAAAGAAAATCAAGATTAATGACTCATTTTATTAATGGAATTCAATGGGTTTAGAGTACTAAGGGTGTGCAAACATGCTTGTTCTAATCAATATAATGTTTTGTTGGCACAAAAGTTAATTTCACCATCATTTTATGTAAATGAGTCCTTGCAATCAAGGAGGGAGCTTTGTTAGCTAGAAATAAAGAGAAGGTCTCATTATTTAAGAATTGGAACATTAAATAGCTATATGAAAGCTAATCAAGATCAAACTAACCTCTGTTTCAAGGAATTCAATGGGTTAGAGTTCCAAAGTTGTACAAACGAGCTACTTACAAAGAATATAGTGCTTATTGTTGTCACAAAAGTTAATTATGAGATCATTTTATATAAATGAGTCCTTGTAATGAAAGAGAAATCTTCATGAAAAATTGAAGGGATAGTCTTATTATTTAGGAATTAAACCAATTAATTCCTATAAAGAAAGCTAATCAAGAATAATACTCGTTTGCTTGGCAAAATTCAAAGAATTTAGAGCATCAAAGATGTACATATGTGCTTGTTCCGATGAATAGAATGTTTTATGTAGACACAAGAGTGAATTTCACCATCATTTGGGGTAAATAAATCCCTGTAATGAAGGAAGGAGCCTTGTTAGCTAGAAATGAAGTGAATGTCTCATTATCTCAAATTTCATAATTTCAGTAGGTATAAGAAAAGCTAATGAAAAACAATCAAATCTTTGTTTGATGGAATTCAATGGATTTAGAGGACCAAAGATATGCAAACAAGTTTGTTGCAAAGAATATAATGTTTCTTGTTGACACAAAAGTTAATTATGAGATCATTTTGTGTGAATAAGTACTTGTAACAAAAAAAAAAAAAAGCTTTGTTATCAAAAAATGGATAGGTAGTCTCATTGTTTGAGAATTAAACCATTCAATATTTATGAAGAAGGCTAATCTAGATCAATGACTTGTTTACTTATTGCAATTCATTAGGTTCAAAGTACCAAAGGTGTGCAAAAGAGTCTATTTTGATGAATAAAATGTTTTGTGTAAACAAAATTGTTAATTTCACCATCATTTTGCCTAAATGAGTCCTTACAATGATGGAAGGAGCCTTATTGACTAGAAATAAAGAGACTATCTCCTTATTTTGGAATTGAAACACTAAATACACATAAGAAAAGGTTATCTATACTAATTAGACTTTTTTGATGGAATTCAATGGATTTAGAGTATCAAAGTTGTACAAACAAGATTGTTGCTAAAAATATGTTGTTTATTGTAGAGACAAGTTAATTATAGATCATTTTGTGTGAATGAGTTCCTGCAACAAAAGAGAAGTCTTGTTATCAAAAAATGAAGAGATGGTATCATTATTTAGGAATTAAACAACTAAATATCTACAATGAAAGCTAATCAACATCAATGACTTATTTGCTTCATGGAATTTAATGTATTTAAAGTACCAAAGACATACATGCATGCATGTTCTAATGAATGGATTGTTTTGGGTAGAAGCAAAAGTTAATTTCATCATCATTTTTGGTAAATGTGTCCTTGCAACAAAGGAAGGAGCATTGTTAGCTAGAATTAAAGAGAAGGTCTCATTATTCAAGATTTGAAAATTTCTAAGGCATATGAAAAGTTAATTGAGATCAATCAAAGCTTTGTTTGAAGGAATTCAATAGATTAAGAGTATCAATGATGTACAAACCAACCTGTTGTAAAGAATATAATGTTTACTACAAACACTAAAGTTAATTACGAGATCACTTTTTGTGAATAAGTACTTTCAATGAAAAGAGAAGCCTTGTTATCAAAAAAATGAAGAGACAATCTTATTGTTTGAGAATTAAATCATTCAATACTTGTAAGAAAAGCTAATTAAGATCAATGATTGATTTAGTTGATGAAATTCAATAAGTTTAGAGTAGCAAAGGTGTACAAACATGATTTCTTTAATGAATATAATGTTTTGTGTGGACACAAAACATTTTATTCATCAGAATTGACTCTTTTTGCCAAGAAATGAAGAGACAAGGAGCCTTGTTAGCTAGAAATGAAGAGATGATGATGAGATACATAAAAGATCAGATGCATGGATGGCTTCAAAGGATCCATTGAAGTTTCTAGAAGGGCTAATAACATGTTCAAGAGCTAAAAGGATAAAAGAGGCACCTGACAAATTGATTAAAGAAATTTTGGCCAAAGAAACTATTTTAAGCTTGAAGGGTTGCAAAACATAACTTAAGGTGGGCTAAGGCTATATTTATTGTATAAGTATGTTGAATAAGTCTATGTCAAGTGACTGTATGGATTTCTACAAAAACTTTAAAAACAAATAGGAGCAAAATTGTAGTTAGTTTATTTAGGATGTTTGTCATTATCTCTAGGGTTAGAGTTGTAAATTTAGCATGTAAATAGGCTTGATTTCATTGTTAAAAATAAGCAGAACATTATTAAAGCTAAAGTGAGAATTTTCTCCTTTAGTTCTTTTAAGAACTAAGAACTTGTTAGGAATTAACTCTTCTTATGGCATTTAACCAAACTTATTCCTTCTAAATCCCTTCTTTTTTGAAGTGTGGTGTTCATATCCTTTTTTATTCCTTAGGTTCACTTTTGTCAAACATTGGGTTTAGGTCTTATATGATTGAAATCTAATTTAGCTTTCTTGGGTACCTGCTTGAATTCCTTATTCGTGTTAGGCCACTAAGCTACCTCTTTTGGGCTTTACACCAGTTAGGTATCAAAACTTGGCTCTGAATCAAGTTTCCTTTTCTAATTTTGAGGTTCATTTTTTTTGTTCATTTTCTTAGCCACATTCTATAACCTCTTGTTGTTTGAATCCACAAACCCTAGTTTATCAATTCTTGTATTTAAAATTTGGCCAAAAAAAAAAAGATAATGAAAATCTTGTTTAACAAGGAAGAAAAGAAAAAGAAAAAAAAGAGAGAAAGGAAAAATATTCTATTTGATTCCTCCCTATTTCAAAAGTAAATTCTATTTGATTAGGTGAAAGGGAGATAAAGGCTTTATTTCCTTTTTTCTTTTTCTAGTTCCTAAAAGGATTCAAATCTAATGAATTTTTTTCTTTCATATTTTGTAATTTAATCTTGTTGAGTTCTTCTAACCCATAACCTCAAATTCATTGCACTTTCCAAAATTTCTTCAATTGTAATTTGTTGGAATTAGTTGGTTATAAAGTGGCTTTAATTAAGCTTGATTTATTTCAATAAAAGAGTGAGAGAGAAAAGCTAAATTTATATAGTGTGCAAACATGAGAGTGAGTGTCATACTATGAGAGAGTGGAGTGAAACACATGAGGGAGTGTGTGTGAGTTTATTTCCAATATATATTTTTTTTATATAGGTGATGATTCAAGGTTGAATCCTTTTAAGGTGAGGCAAAATGATGAGATCCATAGAGGATTTAATGCATAAAGGGCTTCTAAAGATCCATTGAGCACTCATGAAGGGCCAATAACATGTTCAAGAGTTAAAAGGATGAAAGAGGCACTTAATAGGCTTCTTGAAGAAATTTGGGCCAAAGAAGCCAATTTAAGTTTGAATAGCAGTAAAACATATCTTAATGTAGCAAGGCTTTATTTATTGTTTCAGTATGCTAAATGAGTCTATGTTAAGTGATTGTAAGGATTTCTACAATAGCACCAAAAGAAAAAAAAAAAAAAAAGGAGTAAATCTGTTGTTAGCTTATTTAGGAAGTTTATAATTATCTCTTGGGTTAGGATTGTTAATTTACAACAACTACTAAAATAATTCAAAGTAAATATATTATTAGCTTATTAAAGAAGTTTGTCATTATCTATAGGGTTAAGGTTGTTAATTTAACCTATAAGTGGGCTTGATTTCATTGTTAAAAATAGTTAAAACATTAGTGAGACTTAAAATGAGAGTTATCTCCTTCAATTCTTTCAAGAACTAAAGAAGTTATCAAGAACTAACTCTTTATACGGTGTTTAACTTGACTTATCACTACAAAATCCTTTCTTTTATGGAGTATGGCATCCGTACCCTTCTTTACACCTTTAATTCGTGTTCCTCAAACATTAGGTCTAGGTCATGCATAATTGAAATCTAATTTTGCTTTCTTAGGTTCTTATTTGAATTCCTAGTATATGTTGGGTCCCAAAGCCATGTCTTTCAAGGTTCACATTAGATGGTCTTATTATTTAAAAATTAAAATAGTCAAAACATATAATAAAAGGTAATCTAGACCAATCACACCATTTTTTAATGAAATTCAATGAATTTAAAGTACCAAAGATGTACAAATAAGCTTGTTGCAATGAATATAATGTTTGATATTGATACAAAAGTTAATTGTGAGATCATTATGTGTGAATGAGTCCTTGCAATTGAAAGAGAAGACTAATTATCAAAAAATGAAGAGATAGTTTCATTGTTTAGCACTTAAACTGTTCAATACCTATAAGGAAAGTTAATCAAGATCAATGACTAATTTGCTAGATGGAATTCAATGGGTTTAGAGTACCAAAGGTTTACAAACATGCTTGTTCCAATGAATATAATATTTCACTATCCTTTTGTTCAAATGAGTCCATGTAATGAAAAGAGAAGTCTTGTTAGCAAAAACTGAAAAGATAGCCTCATTGATTAGGAATCAAACCATTCAATATAAGGAAAGCTAATCAAGATCAATGACTCATTTCCTTGATGGAATTTAATGGATATAGAGCACCAAAGGTGTACAACAATGCTTGGTCCCATGAATAGAATGCTTTGTGTTGACAAAAATGTTAGTTTCACATCATTTTGTGTAAATGAGTCTCTACAATGAAGGAAGGAGCCTCATTAGTAGGAATTGAGCCACTCAATACATGTAAGAAAAGCAAATCAAGATAAAAAAAAAATAATTTATGGTGAATATAATGTTAGTGTGGACGCAAGCCATGTGAGAAAACCTAATCATGATCAATTATGGATTTTAATGGATTCAGATTACCAAAGTTGTATCGATGTACTTGGTTTAGGGAATCTAATGTTTGACATACATTCAAAAATTCATTTAATAATGATTTTGTGTGAATAACTCCTTCGAATGAAAGAAGTTGCCTTCCTAGCAAGAAATGAAGTGATAATCTAATCTTTCATGCAATGAACCATTCCAACCATGTATAAAAATCTAATCAAGATTAAGGACCTCTATGTTTGGTGGTTTTAATTGATTTATTTAGACTAGCAAAATTGTACTTTTCACCTAAGCAAGGAATCTAATGTTTGGTGTAGATACAAAATTTAATGTAATGATCATTTTGTCTAAAAGAGTCTTTGCAATGAAAAAAGAAGCCATATTGGCATGAAATGAAGTAGGGTCTTATCCTTTAGGAATTCAACCATTCAATTCCTAGAAGAACAACTTATCAACATCAATGACTCATGATCATTTTTTCTAAATCCCTTTCAATGTGAGAGGAAGCCATATTAGCATGAAATGAAGTATAGATTAGACCTTTCAAGATTGAACCATTTAATCCTTCAAAGAATAGCTAATCAAGATCAAGGAGTCCTTTGTTTGATAAACTTCAATGGATAGAATGCCAAAGGTGTATTCATGTGCATATCACAAAGAATCAAATGTTTGGTGTAAAAAAAATGATTCATTTCACAATCATTTGTCTTGATTAGTCCTAGCAACAAAAGGATAAGACTTTTTAGCAAGAAATGAAGTGGTGGTCTCATCGTTTATGCAACTAACGATTCAAACCATACTGAAAAAGTTAATCAACATCATTAACTCCTTTGGTGTATGGAATTCATTCAATTTAGTCTACCAAAGTTGTGTTGATGTGGTTGTCACATTGAATCTAAAATTTGGTGTAAAAAAAAAGTTAATTTCATGTTTGTTTTGTATGGATGAGCCTTGCAGCAAAAGAGAAGCATTACTATTAAAGAATGAAGAGATAGTATGATCTTTCAAATAATGAATCATTCAAAGCATGTTAGAAATCATAATCAAGATCAATAACTTTTAGGTAATGAAACATTCAAACCATGTAAAAAAAAAAGTGTGATTGATCTAGATTACCTTTTCTTATGCATAATGAGTGTTTCAATTACTAAATAATGGAATCATCTCTCTATTTCTAACCAACAAGGCTCCTTCCCTTAGTGCAAAGACTCATTTATACAAAATGTTGGTGACATTAACTTTTGTGTATACACAATACATTATATTTATTGGAACAAACCTTTGATACTATAAACTTATTGAATTCCATTGCACACTTTGGGTACTCTGAACCCATTGAATTGTTTAATTCTTGAACATTGAGACCACCTCTTAATTTTTGATAACAAGGTTTCTCTTTTCATTGTAAGGACTCATTTGCACAAAATCATCTCATAATTAACTTTTTGTCAATTGCAAACTTTATATTTTTTTTGTAGCATGTTCATTTGTACATTTTTATACTCTGAATCCATTAAATTTCATTAAAAAAATGGTGTAGTTGGCCAAGATTACCTTTCTTATGCATATTGAGTGTTTTAATTGGTGAATAATGAGATAGTCTCATCATTTCTAATAAACAGGGCTTCTTCCTTTGTTGCAAGGACTCATTTGCATAAAATGATGGTGAAATTAACTATTGTACCAAGATAAAACATTATGTTCATTGGAACAAGTTCATTTTCACACCTTTAGGACACAAAACCCATTGAATTCCATCAAGTAAATGAGCCATTGATCTAGGTCAGCTTCCCTTAAGAATGAAATTGTCTCTCAATTTTTTTATGACAAGACTTCACTTTTTGTTACATGGACTCATTCACACAAAAAATGATCTTGTAATTAACTTTTGTGTCATTAAACATTATATCTATTGCCACAAGCTTGTTTGTACCTCTTAGTACTCTAAATCCATTGAGTTTCACCAAAAAAAGGTGTGATTTGTCTAGATTGCCTTTTCTTATATGTATTGAGAGTTCCAATTGTTGAATAATGAGACCATCTCTTCATTTCTAATTAAGAAGACTCCTTCCATTGTTTCAAGGACTCATTTACACAAAATGATAGTGAAATTAAATTTGTGTCTACATAAAACATTATATTTAATGGAACAAGCTTGTTTGGACACCTTTAGTACTCTAATCCCATTAAATTCTATCAAGTAAATGAATCATTAATCTTGATTAATTTTCCTTAAAGATATTGAATAGTTTGATTTTTAAACAAAGAGACCATTTCTTCATTTTTTATTTTTATAACAAAGCTCCTTTTTCTGTTGCAAGGACTTATTTACATAAAATGATCTCGTAATTAACAACAAAGATCATTTTCATTGCAACAAGCTTGTTTGTAGATCTTTGGTACTCTAAATCCATTGAATTCCATCAAAAAAAAAAGAAGGGTGTAATTGGTCTAAATAATCTTTTCATATATCTATTAAGTTTTTCAATTGCTGAATAAGGCTCCTTCTTTTGTTACTAATGAGATCCATGGATGAGTTGATGCATGAAGGGCTTCTAAATATCCATTGAGCATTTAAGAAGGGCCAAAGACATGTTCAAAAGCTAAAAGGATGAAAGAAGCATTTAGTGGGTTTATTAAAGAACTTTGGGTCAAAGAAGCTAACTAAGCTTGAAGGGCAACAAAATATATCATAATAAGGCTTAAGACTATATTAATTGAATATGTTGAATGGCCTAATGTTAAGTGACTGTAAGGATTTTTATAACAACTCCTAAAACAAATAGAAGTAGATTTGTTGTTAGGTTATTTAGGAAATGGGAATTTTCTCCTTTGGTTCTTTCACAAACTAGAGAAGTTATCAAGAATTAACTCTTCATGTGGCATTTAACTAATCACTCCCAAATTTGTTCTTTTCTCAAGTGTGATATCCATATCCTTCTTATTACCTTAAGTTCATTTTCCTTGAACATTGGGTCTAGGTTTTACATGATGGAAATCTAATTATGCTTTCTTGGATTGTTGTTTAATTCCTTATGCATGTTTGGTCCCCAAACCACAACTTTTGGGGTTCACATCAGCTAATATCAAACCTTTAGGGCCTAAATTAAGTTTATTTATCTAAATTTGAGTTTTCCTTTTCTTCTTCTTCTTAGCCTCATTCTAAAACCTCTTTTTCCTTGAATTTGCAAACCCCAGTTTATTTTCTTTTAGAAGGCAAACCCTAGTATAACTTTTTTTGTCTTTAAATCCATGAAAAATGAAACAATGAACAATGTTCTTTATTGCAATGAGCAATTGTATTAAGTGAAGTAAATCTATGCAACAATCATTTACTTCGTTGTATTAACAAGCTTTATATTAAGTGAAGTGACCTAATTCGTCTTTCCAATGAAATGTGAAGTCTTGTCTTGAAGAATTGAAGAGATAGTCTCATTGTTCAACAATTAAACCATTCAATGCATATAAAGAAAGCTAAAAAAGATCAATGACTCATTTTACTTGATGGAACTCAATTGGTATAGAGTACCAAAGGTGTGCACATGTGCTTGTTCAAATTATTATAATATTTTGAGTTGACACAAATGTGCTTATACATATTGGGTGTTTCAATTCCTGAACAATGAGACCATCTCTTTATTTTTAACTTACAAAGCTCCTTCTTTTGTTATAAACATTGATTTACACAAAATAAGTATAAGAAATAGTAATCTAGGTGAATCACACCATTTTTTATTTATGGAATTCTATTGATTTAAAGTACCAAAAATTTACAACGAGCTTGTTACAATGAATATAATATTTGCTATTTAACCAAAAATTAATTACGAGATCATTTTGCATGAATGAGTTAATGGAATGATGGAAGGGGCCTTCTTAACTTGAAATGATAAGATGGTTTCATTTAGAAAATGAAACTCTCAATAAGAATTTCAAAAGGTAATCTAGATAAATGGCAACACTTTTTGACAAAATTCAATGGATTCAAGTACCAAATATGTACAAACAAGCTTGTTTCAATGATTATAATGTTTGGGTATAAAGTACCCAAGGTATGCACATAGGCTTGTTCCATTTAATATAATATTTTGAGTAGACATGAAAATGCTTATATGTATTGAGTGTTTCAATTCTTGAATAATAAGATTGTCTCTTTATTTCTAACTAACAAAGCTCCTTCTTTCATTCTAACACTCTTTTACACAAAATATGTATAAGAAATGGTTATTTATACCAATCATACTAGTTTTTGATGGAATGGATGTATTTTATCAAAGCTGTTCAAATGAGCTTTTTGCAATGAATATAAGGTTTTTGATGAGAAAAAAGCTAATTACAAGATCAATTTATGCGAATAAGTTCTTGCAATGAAGGAAAGGGCAACCTTGTTAGCTAAAAATGAAGAGATGGCCTCATTTAGGAAATGAAACTCTTAATAAGTATTTGAAAAAGGTAATCAAGACTAGTCACACTCTTCTATGATGTAATTCAATCAGTACAAAGTATCAAAGGTGTAGAGATGAGTATGTTGCAATGAATATAATGTTTTGTGAAGATAACAATGTTATTTTCACCATCATTTTGTGTAAATTTGTCATTCCAATGAAAAGTGAAGTCTTGTCATGGGAAATTGAAGAGACAATCTCTTTGTTTAAGAATTAAATCATTCAATACCTATAATGAAAGCCAACAAAGATCAATGACTCATTTTACTTGAGCGAATTTAATGGCTACAAAGTACCAAAGGTGTGCAAACAAGCTTGTTCCAAGGATTATAATGTTTTTTTTACACACAAACTTGCTTATACATACTAAGTTTTTAAATCCCAGAATAATGAGACCATTTCTTCATTTCTAACTAACAATCTTCTTCTTTCATTGTACGCACTCATTTACACAAAATATGTATAATGATGGGCAATTTAGGTCAATCACACAATTTTTTGATGGAATTTAATGGATTTAGTGAACCAAGGATGAAAAAATGAGCTCGTTGCAAGGAATATAATGTTTGTTGTTGACCCTAAAATTAATTGTAAGAGCTTTTTGTATAAATAAGTCCTTATAGCAAATGAAGGAGCCTTTATTAGCTAGGAATAAAGAGATGGTCTCATTTAGGAAATTAAACTCTAAATACATATTTGAAAAGGTAATTTAATCCAATCACACCTTTTTATGATGAAATTTAATGGATTTAGAGTACCAAAGATGCATAAATGAGCTTGTTACAATAAATATAATGTTTTGTAGAGGCAAAAATGTTAATTTTACCATCATGAAAATTTGTTCTTCCAATAAAAAGTGGAGCCTTGTCATGAAAAATTAAAGAGATGGTCTTGTTCTTTAGGAATTAAACCATTCAATACCTAAGGAAAGCTAATTAAGGTTAGTGATTCAATTTACTTGATGGCATTCAATAGGTACAAAGTACCAAAGTTGTTCAAACATGCTTGTTCCAATGATTACAATGTTTTGTGTAGACACAAATGTACTTAAATGTATTAAGTGTTTCAATTCTTGAACAATGAGACTGACACTTTATTCCCTTTGTTGCAAGCACTTATTTACATAAAATATTTTAAAGAAATGGTAATCTCGGCCAACCACACCATTTTTTTGATGGAATTCAATGGATTTAGGGCACCAAAGATGTACAAATAACCTTGTTGCAATGAATATAATGTTGTGTGGACAAAAATGGTAATTTCAGCATCCTTTTGTGTAACTTTGTCCTTCTAGTGAAATGTGATGTCTTGTCATGAAAAATTGAGGAGATCATCTCATTGTTCATGTATTAGGCCTTTCAATACCTATAAAGAGAGCCAATAAAGATCAATGACATATTTTACTTAATGAAATTCAATGGGTACATAGTACCAAAAGTGTGCAAATGTGCTTGCTCCAATGAATATATTGTTTTGAGTGGACACAAACTTACTTATATGAATTGAATGTTTCAATTCCTAAATAATGAGATTGTATCTTCATTTCTGGCTAAAAAAGCACCTTCTTTCATTGCAGGCACTCATTTACACGTAATATGTTTAAGAAATGGTAATATAGACTAATCACACCATTTTTTAATAAAATTCAATGGATTTAGTGTACCAAGGATGTACAAATGAGCCTATTTTAATGAATATAATGTTTGTCATTGACACAAATTAATTATGAAATCTATTTATGTGAATTAGTTCTTGCAATGAAGGAAGGAACCCCATTAGCTAGAAATTAAGAGATGATCTCATTTAGAAAATGAAACTCTTAATATGTATTTGAAAAGGTAATCTAGACCAATCACACCTTTTTTTTTTTTTTATAATATTCAATGAATTTGGAGTATCGAAGAGGCATAATCAAGCTTATTGCAATGAATATAATGTTTTATGTGGACACAAATGTTAATTTCACTATCATTTTGTGTAAATTTGTCCTTCCAATGAAAAGTAAAGTCTTGTCATAAAAAATTAAAGAGTCAATCTCATTGTTTAGAAATTAAACCATTTAATCCCTATAAGGAAAACTAATAAAGATTGATGAATCATTTCACTTGATGGAATTCAATGGGGGACATAATACCAAAGGTGTGCAATTGTGCATGTTCCAATGAATATAATGTTTTGTGTAAACACCAATGTGCTTATATATATTGAGTGTTTCAATTCCTAAATAATGAGACTATCTCTTCATTTCAAACTAGCAAAGCTTCTTCTTTTACAAGCTCTCATTTACACAAAATATGTAAATGAAATGGAAATATGGGCCAATCACACCATTTTTTGATGGAATTCAATGGATTTTGATTTCCAAAGATGTACAAATGAGCTTGTTACAATGAATTAATATTTTGTGTTGACACAAATGTTAATTTCACCATTATTTTATGTAAATTTGTCCTTCCAATAAAAAATTAGGTCTTATAATGTAAAATTGAAGAGATAGTCTCATTGTTTGGGAGGCAAACTAGTCAATACCTATAAAGAAAACTAATAACGAACAAAAACTCATTTAATTGATGGAATTCAATGGATATAAGGTACCAAAGTTTGCAAGTGTGCTTGTTCCAAAGATTGTAATGTTTTGTGTAAACACAAATGTGCTTTTAGGAATTGAGTGTTTCAATTCCCAAATAATGAGATCTTATCTTGATTTCAAACTAGCAAAGCTCATTCTTTCATTACAAGCATTCATTTACCCAAAATATGTATAAGAAATGGTAATCTAGACCAATCACACCTTTTTTTAATAGAATTCAATGGATTTAGTGTACCAAGGATGTATAAATGAGGCTATTGCAATGAATATAATGTATATTGTTGACAACAACAAAGTTAATTTAAGAGATCTTTTTGTGTTGAATGAGTCCATTGCACAATGAAAGTGTTTTGTTAGTTAGAAATGAAGAGATAGCCTTATTGAGGAAATGAAACACTTAATTGATTTGAAAAGATTAATCTAGACCAATTGAAAACTTTTTTTTTATGAAATTTCAATGGATTTAGAGGACCCAAGAGGATACCAGACAATAGCTTGTTGCAATGAATATAATGTTTTATGTACGACAATAATGTTAATTTCACTATCATTTTGTGTAAATTTGTCTTCTAATGAAAAGTGAATCTTATCATGAAAAATTAAGAGACAGTCTCATTTTTAGGAATTAACAATTTATTACCACAATATAAGGAAAAGGTAACAAAGATCAATGACTCATCTCATTAGATAGAATTAATAAAATATAGAGAGTACCGAAAGATGTGCAAACATGCTCTTGTATACAATGAATATAATGTTTTGTGTAGACACAAATGTGCTGATTATACATATCGACTATTTCAATTCCAATAAATGCTTGTTTTCTTGAGATGCATTTTCAAAATTAACATGGGCTTCCTCATTTGATGGAAGCCATCATTTACATAAATTGTATAAGAAATGATGTTATAGACCAATCACACAAAATAGATAATTTCGATTAAATTTCACCAAACATGTTAAACAAATAGGGCTTGGATCAAAGGATATAATGTATAGTGTTGACACAAAGTGCAATGTTAATTTCATTCATTATTTGTATGTAAAATTTGTCCTTCCAATGATAAGAGAAGTCTTTATGTGAAAAAATTAAAGAGGCAATCTCATTGTTTAGGAATAAACTATTCAATACTTGATAAGGAAAGCTAATAAAGATCAATGACTCATTTTACTAGATGGAATTCAATGGTTCAGAGTACGGTTGTGAAAGTGTAGGGGAACTACTACGTTGAAAGGAAAGCTAATAAAGATCAATAATCTCATTTAACTTGATGGAATTCAATGGGCACAAAGTACCAAAGGTGTGCAAATGTGCTTGCTCCATTGATTATACGGTTTATTGCTGGCACAACACAGTGCTTCTAGATGTTATTGAGTTATTTCAATTCCTAAATATGAGATTATCTCTTCATTGTTATAACAAAAGCTTCTTCTTCCACTCATTTTTACACAAAAATATGTATAAGAATTTGTCATCTAGGGGGGACCAATCACACCATTTTTGATGGGATTCAATGAATTTAGTGGACCATAGATGTACAAATAGCCTTGCTGCAATGAATATAATGTTTGTTTTTTTGACGACCAAAATTTTAATTATGAGATCATTAATGTCTTAAACGAGTCCTTGCAACCAAAGAATGAGCCTTGTTAGCTAGAAACGAAGAGATTGTCTCATTTCAGAATTGAACACGTATATACATATTTCCAAAATGAATCTACACGAATCCACCACTTTCTTTTTTTTGTTTTTGACTGCCATTCAAGCATTAGGAAGTCAGGTACAAAAGATGTACAAAATGAGCTATGTAGCAATGCAATTACAATGTCTGATGGTAAACACAAAATGTTGATTTCAACTCATTTAGTGTAAATTTTCCTTTGGAATAAAAGGAAAAATCGTTGCCTATTAAAGTATTGAACAAATAGTCTCATTGTTTAAGAATTAAACCACTTTAATTCTATAAGAAAGACTGTGCAATGTGCTTTGTTCCAAAGAAAGAATGTTTTGAGCAAGACATAAACAGCTTTATGCTGTATGGAGTGCTTCAAGTTCCTCCAATATAAATCATATGTCATCTTGATTCAAACTAGCAAAGCTCCCGTTCTTCATGCGAAGCATCATTTATACAAAAATATATAAGAAATGATAATTTAGACCAATCTACCTTTTTTTAATAAAATTCATATGGATTTAGTGTACAAGGATGTACTAAATAAGGCTTATTGCATGAACGTTCTAGAATGTCATGTTGTGACAATACATTAAGTAATATTAAGAGCATCTTCTTTTGTGTGAATGAGTTCCTGCATACAAGCGTGAGGAAGGTGCGGTGTGTGTGAGGTGTGGAGAGTGGTGGGGGAGATAGCCTACATTGAGGAAATGAACATGTAGTTTGAAATAGCTTAATCCCTAGACTAATGATAGACTTTTTTTACAGATGGAAATTCAATTCAATTTAGAGGACGCAAGATTAGGTACAACAAAGTTGTTTGCATCAACGAGTATAATGTTTTGTGTAGACACTTAATGTTAATTTTCCACTATCATTTTGTGGTAAATTTGGCCCTTCTATATGAAAAGTGAATCTTATCATGAAAAATTGAAGAGACAGTCTCCCCTTGTCTTGGATTTAATAATTCATACCTATAAGGAAGTAAGAAGATCATGACTATTCACTTAGATGAATTCATATAAGTATAGAGTACCAAAGGGTGCAAACATTTGCTTGTTCCAATAAAATATAATATTTTGGGTAGACATAAATTGTTAATGTATGAGTTTTTTAATTTCTAAATAATGAGACCGTCTTTTTATTCTAAAACTAACGAAAGTCTTCCCTATTCATTGCAAGAGCATCTATTACAAAAAATATGTATACAGAATTGGTAATCTAGACTAAATCAACATTTATTTTTATTTAATCAATGAATTTAAAGTACCACAGAGGAGAAATGTGCTGTGTGCAAATACATATAATGTTTATGAGTAGGATCATCAAAAGTTATTTTAACAATCTTTTGGCTTAATAAATTTCTGTTCTTCTAATGAAAAGTGGGTCTTGTCATGAAAAAAATTGAATCGCACTGCGATAATCTCATTCGTTTAGAACTTAAAGATTTCATAACCTATAATGGAACAAAGATAAGAAAGACAATGACTCATTTTAAGTTGAGGCATTCATATGTGGGTAGAAAATACTCAAAGGTTCGCAGCAAACATGCTGTTCCAATGAATATAAGTTTTGTGTAACACAAATATGCTTATTACATATCAACTATTTCCATTCCTGAAATAATGAACCTTGTTTCTTCACTCCAACATTAACATGGCCTTTCATTTGATGGAAGCCAATCATTTGCACAATAATATGTATAAAAAAATGATGATCTAGACCAATCACATCGAGTGTTTTGATTGAAACTTCACCAATGATTAACAAACAAGCCTTGGATCAATGATATTATTTTTGTGGTGACACAAATGTCAATTTGCACCATATTTGTGTAAATTTGTCCTTCCAATGACAAGAGAGAAGTCTTGTGAGACAGAAATTAAAGAGGCAATCTCATTATTTAGGAATTAAAATCATTCGAATACTTGAAAATGAAAGCAAATAGATGTTTCCATGGGCTCACTCAAAGGAATTAATATCCACTGGAAAGGACAAGTTTTAATTTTTCCCAAGTGATGGAGTTATATATTGCAACGGGATTGGATTCATATAATGGATCACACGTCCTTATGCTCTTAATCCTAACTTCATTCCTACAACTCTCTCTTTGTTAGAATAACTGTTTGAAAGCACTATGGAATTTGCATCAAAAGAAGCTATTGGAAATTGTGACTACTTTTCTCTTAAACCTCAACGCATCGCAACTTCTCGGAGCATTCTTTCTTACAAAGACTTATTGCAAGATGACAACTATTCAAGAAAGTTTATTAGATGATATTCATGCAAAGATTCCCAAGGACTCCTATAACTATCTAAAGAAAAATAATACTTTTTTTTTTGCTTTAAAAAAAGGGGCTACTTTGTAAAGTCACTTTATGAAAAACAAGAAAGAAATCACTTACTTCATGTGAATGGAATCCAAGGTTAGGTAAATTTTACTTAGAGTCAAGAGGAGGAGGCAAAAAGTATTTTCTCTTTTATCTCATCTTTCTTCTTTCACCTCTCTTGTTAAATTTTCCTTCACATAACGCAAAACAACAGCAAGTTAATATTTTTTTAAATTTAGTAAATAAGAACAATACTTCGTTTATAACCTGTTTGATATATGTAAAAATATCATAGCAACCCATTTGTAGAAATATATTTTTACTTTGATCCGATTATTAAGCAAGGTAAAAAGTTATAAAAAATCAATTTTCTTTTCAGGCTTCTTTTTAGAAGAGTAGAATAACTCTATTGTTCTTTTTCCTCTAACCCTCATTATTACGTTTAACGCGTACATATAATCTCCAAACTCGTCTATGATAACCATATTAGATAAAGACAAAATCTAGTCTTGGAAACATGTTAGGTGTTCATTAACCATAGAAGTAGAATAATGGAAAGAAGTTTACTTCATATTGTGGTTGATTCATTTGTCTCCCTTGTTTCTTCTATTCCATCTAACTTTGTTGCGTGGAAAGAAGAAGTAGGTATCTCTACTTAGTTTTAAATCTTTAAATTCTTTTTAGTTTTAACTTGACATTTCTTTAAGGGAACATCCAATTTGACATCTTCACTTATATTCGATAGCCTTTTCTAATTTTGATCAATTATTAAGACTGTTTTTTCTAAAGTCCTTTTTTAAAGTAATTTAAAAATTGATTCCCCTGTTATAGTTCTGGACAAACATTTATGTTTTAGAATCTTTTAGTTAGAAGCAAAGTGGTAGTTCCTTAATACTAGCAAATGACTAGAATCGTATTTCTTTATTACTAGGAAATGTGGTGTTCCATACTTTATAATGAATTCTATATATAAGAACCAAATTTTCAAAGGTAGACATTTATCAAATCCGTTCTGTTTTAATATCTAGACACAAGTATGCATTAATTAGATTTTGATATATGGATAACGTAAAATTAAGAAAGCATGAGAATCATTATATGTCCTTCACGTACAACTTGACTGTTAATACTCATTAATAAGAGTTGTTGATAACCAATTATGTCTCTATCCCAAGAAAATTTAATGTGAGTTATTTAAACCCAATCTAACAACTAGTTTAAAAGCACCTAGCCTCCTAATATGTGACATTTATAATTTGCTCAGGATGAGAGAAATAAGCTCATGACGAACGAAGAAGAAAGTTCTTAATAACCTAAGCAAGGGAAAGCTCTTCAACAATAAAATATTAATCACAATTGGAGAAGAACTTTCTCTATTAAAAACATGAGAAGGAAAGAAGAAGCAAAGGTCCAATTTTGTAAATAATAAATTATATAAAGTTCAGTTTACAATAATTCCTTTATGTTTAATTACTTAACCACTATTACAATTGTACAATGAGAAAGTCATCATTTTTGGTGATGTCACTAACTTATTGATATCTCTATCCTAACCAATTTTCACCTAATGCTCTAAATGTTGACCTCAAACTTACACAGCAATAATGGCATGGATTTAGCTTCATACAAGTGTAAATTAGCCACTAATACCCATGTAAGGCTTTTGATAAACAGTTCCTTTCATAGAATAAACCATATAGCAAGTACTAGATCTTTAATGCAAACGAAGCAAATTAGTTTACTAAATCAATTCGTTAATAAACTAAATCATAGAAAGACAAAGGAACTTATAGAAATAAGAGCTTTAGTTTGCAAGACGATTCCGGAGAGGAGGGTGAGGAAGAGAAGGAGAGAAGATGGAAAAGAAAGATTCTACCTCCTTCTCTGGATTCCTAGCAATTTATAAGAGGATTTTACCGCACTTTGTAAAAGGAAGGGCCTTGTATAGCTTGAATAAGATTAATGTCCCATATTTAGAGTTTTGTACCGTTGAATATTGAAAAACTGAAAAGCTAAGTTTGAGATCATTCAACGCGTTTGTTTGCATGGAACTTTAATTGGTTATAAGCGAGACCAAGGGATGTTGCAACAAGCTTATTGTAAGAAATTATAATGTTCCCATTGACACAAATGATTACTTACAAGTCATTTTTTATGAACAAGTATGTGTAGATGAAAGGAGAACCTTGTCATAAAAAAAAAAGATTGTTCCTTCATTGTTCAAGGTATCTAAGCCATTCAATATTCTGATACAGGAAGCTATGCAAGATCGTGGAGCTCACTTACTTGATGAATTTCAATAGGTTTAGAGTACTAAAGGTGTGCAAACATAGCATTTTCCAATGATCTAATGTTTTGTGTAGGATCAAAGTAATTTTTACCATCATTGTGGTAAATAGTCTGCTTACAATGAAGGAGAGGAGCGTTTTAATTTGGCTGACAAATGAAGAAGATTGACTCATTGATTCTTGAATTTAGAGCATCGAATACATGTAACAAATCACATAATCAAGACAATTGATGAAACCATTTTTTTGGTATGAAATTATTGAATTTAGAATACTAAAGAAGTATAAAGGAGCTTGCTTGTATGGAAATACAAGTTTTTGCTATGATAGAAAAGGTTATCTTATAGGCATTATTGTTGGTGGAATAGTGCCTTGTAATTGAAAGAGAAGCCTTGTTATGAGAAAAATGAAGAGGCAGCAGATCTCATGGTTGAGAATTAAACCACTTCAATACTAATAAGGAAAGTAATTCGATGATCCCAATGACTCATTTGCTTCAGTTTATTCAATGGATTTAAAAGTTCTATAAGTGAATATAGATCATACTGTTCCATTGAATAGATATTTTTAAGTAGATACAAAAGTTATTTTCCCCTCATTTTGTTTGTAAATCGGCCCTTACAACAAGGCGGATCCTTTTAGTTTGAAATGAAGAGACAATTACAAACATTCAGAATTAAACAAATAGTGCTTATACATATTAGAAAAGCTATCTAACCAATGAAACCTTTTTTTTTTTTTTGACAGAATTTAATTTGATTTAGAGTAGCAAAGATGCAACAAATGGAGTTCTTTGCAATGAATACAATGGTTGTTGTTGACCCAAAAGTTAATTCACAAGATCAATATTTGTGTGATACAGGTCTTTCACAGCACCTTATTATTCAAAAAACATCGAGAAGGTCTCATTGTTTGGGAATTTAACATTCGTACCGTATAAAAAATGTATAATCAACGATCACATTGACTCTATTTAACTTTATGGAATTCAAATAGGCAATAGAGACAAGAGTGTCCAATGTAGCATGTTTCAACAAAGTTAATGTATTTGTTGAAGGCAACAAACGGTAATTTCACCATCATTTGTGTAAATATGTCCTTTGCAATGAAAGGGTAACTTTTAGCTAATGAAGGAGGAAGACTCATTATCTTAGAAATTGAAAATAGTTATAAGAAAAGCTAATTGAAGATTAATCTGCCTTTGTTGGAAGGATTTTCGAATTGGTTTTGAGAGTACAAGTTTATAGATTTGTTTTTGTCATGATGACGTATACATTGACCCGCTCGTCCTCGTCTCTCCACCCACCTTCTGTTATGAATTCAATGGCTTTTCAGTGAGTACTACCCATGTACAGAACAGAGCTTTGTTGCAATGGAATATTGTTTGCCGCTGTCTGACACAAATTTATCTCTATGAGATTCTTTTTGTGTAAATGTTCTTGCAAGTGGAAAAGAAAAGTTTGCTTAAAAATTGATTTACAATCTCACTTTCTCTCTCAGAGATAATAAACGTAGTTTATGTTAGTATGCCAAAGTAATAATGATTATATTACCGTGAATGAGTGCCTGTCAATTTAAGAGAAATGTTTTTGTTGCAAGAAAACGACTAGATAGTTTCATTATTCAGAATGAACAGCTTAATACATATAAGAAAGCATAATCGTAGAATCAATCCACAAGTTTTTGATGGGAATTCCCAATGGATTAAGGTTCTTACACAGTGAGCGTACAACTTCTCTCTTCACACTCTCTTATCCTATCTACTCTATCCTCACATCTACTTTATCTATAGTACTCTAGTGCACCTCTCTCACTATCTCTCTCA